>QNGE01003863.1:34254-73585 GCA_008508345.1 Paragonimus westermani | reverse complement strand
GTTTCGACCGAAGACAGATGTCGCAATTATCCATTGTCGCTCTTTACCTATCACAAACATCTGCAGCATCCTTCTTTGATTCAACAGTTGGAGTGTTTTACTCCAGCGAATACATGGAGGCGTTTACTTCACTGGCAGTCGGTCGACGGTTTGTTGAATTAGTATCGTAATGAAGGGCAGTCATGCGGTTGTGCCCCAATATAAAGGAGCTAACAATCAATCCGGTTCTTCCCCTAATGGCGCCGAAGCGTAATTGGCAGCATGCACCACAAGAGGTGAGCAATTAGAAGTATTTGAACTCGATGCAATGAACACGTCACACCGCATCGCCTTCCGTTCGTACGTCACTTGTACTTTATGTACGGGTGCGCCATCTACCTCGTGACTTGAGTTATACTCGTACTCACATTATCGTGTTTCGAGCGCCTCTGCCTGATTTGGTGCTTGAATCGCACAGGTACAAAACACGGTAATCCTTCATGTACTTACCTAAACACCTTCTAAGTTCACTGGAGCTCAAAAATTCCCCATCCTGGAACAGATCTTTGAAGCTCTGTTAACAGCCGATCACCTGAAACAGAATGCAGCATGAAAACCACTTTCTCTAAAATAGGCCAGCAAAATGTGTACAAACGCGTACCTCGCCAAATTTAAATAAATAAATAAATAAATAAATAAATAATATATATTTCCCAACGCGTCTGTGAGAAGCACGCTTGGTTACGCTTGGTTACCATTCATCAACAGAGGACGAATTAACATCAGTCAATTATAAAAAGCGAGCTCAAAGAAAATACCATGTATGCCGTCACAACGCCAACCGTCTATATTATTGATCTCAGCGCCGAATGCAGAATAAAGCGGTTAACGGTCGGTTAGAACAAATATTTCAGGGCGCATGACCAACCTTGCCGCGGAACTGGACGATTTTTGGATCCTCAAGCGATACCACGAAAATATCACTAGACATTCGGGTGTCTCATTCTAAATTTTGAAAGTGGGTAGCGCTGGTGACTCGAAATTTGGTCCAAATTACCTAGCTGTCACTGTCTATTCATACTTTTGCTCTTTAGGTGCCAAGTGCATGAACAAATTATATAGGATCACCGCTATTCGTTGTCGGATAGCATAATCCATTGCTCATTGTATTACTCGTGTTCTATAGTACCCGTATTATCTTCAAGCCTCGTGTTTCCTTTTTGCTAACAACTGTCATTTTTACTCACAGACCGTAACGCGATGACGCGCACAAGATCCAGCAACATTGGTGGATCGGATGTATCGAAAGATTGTGGTCGTTTCGACTGCCGCATGACTATTCAGAGTGGTATGTAATGTCAGACGTGCATACGCTGGTACAACTTTAAGTGTACCAGCCTCAAGGAGGACCAGTACGCTTTGCTTACTTCTTCAAAAAGGCCATTTATCTGTGTGAGTTGTATTTTTCGAGAATTTCGCACTCAACTTAAGGCCACGCTGGATCCTTTGCTTGTCACTCCGAGCGAGCAGAAATCAAACACGTGCAAGCGTAGCTGCAAGGCGTCTAAGGATGTTAACGCACAGATAGCCACGGTAGAAAATACCTGGGTGATACTCAGAGAGCTTTATCTGACATGAAGTCAGAACTGAGCTCGTTGAATGATAACATTGCCCTTACCCTTCCAGGCGCGGTGGCTGCTCGCAAGGCAGTGGCTTTGTCCACTGCTCAAATTGAGGAGGTCACGACGAACTTGGAAGACACGGCACTTCGGAAGCAGTGATTTGTTTTGTGTGGGCGATTTCAGATCACATCCTCTCCAGGAGAAAAGGCCAGAGCGGTGCTAAACGCCTGTTTCCCTCCAAAATTTACAAACACATTTTCTGCTGGCAGACTTCGCTTCGAAGCTACCAAGAAGACGCTGAGACTTCTTGTGACGTTACCCGCAAAGATTAGCACAGAGAAGATACCGGACAAAGCGGCTGAACTGGAGAAAAGCCACGCCAATCTCAGGGGAGTCTCGCTAGATCGCTCACTACAGAAGAGGCAGAATCGCTCTCAGATTGCTAGAGCAAAATCATGCATCAAGGCTGACCCCAAACACCAAGCTAGCGTAAAAATCCTTGTCTGCTCTCAAGAGAGGACCAGTGTCTTCGGATGAACCACCCCAAGTACTCACATCAGAGGCTACTGCCCTCATCCCCTTGGGGAGTCAGTCGCCTGCGGAGATGCAAGGGTCTTAAAGAGCAGCTCCCAAGGGTGTTAAAAACCACCATTCTTCTCCTAGACCGCCAATCATTTTACCCCCAAAGAAGTTCCGTCAAGACATTTTATCCCTAAGCTTTATAGCCCAGTGGGTCTACTGGGGTCCCCCTGCATTCAAAATGGCCCATAATGGTCTCGTTCGGGCGGTTCCCTCCTCGGCTGGATCAGGGTCATTTCGTCCTATATTCTCTTTCAATCTACAACCCCACCCAAATTTTCGAGGGTTCGAAACTGCAAATTACTCTCCAGAAACTCCGACAGCAAGGGCGGTACAAAGGTCGTCGACCTTGGGCCAACGAAAGCGGACGAGGCGTCCCAAAGGGACGCTCGCATGTGCCCAGGCTGTGATGAAAGGGCCACCACCCCCAGAGAGGGCTCACGAAACTATACCGCCAGTAATGCACCCACCCTCCCTACTGAGACTGCTTTCTCAAACGCTTGCTCATACACTTCTCTCTTTTTGTTCCCAGCCAAACGGGGGAGTAGCCCCCAAGCGCGTGTACACCAACTGCCTGAGTCTTCTGAAAAACTACCAGAAATCAGACAGTTGATCCACAACACTAGCCCTCACATTTTTGCTTTAACAGAGACCTGGCCTTCCACGGATATCAGTGACAATGAACTGCATGCCCCTTGTTACTCTTTGTACCAAACGGACTCCTCCAGTGGACGCATGGGAGGCCGTGCCGCCTTCCTAAGTCACAAGCTCCCAGTGCCAGCTGTCTTAAGGGAATTTACCTTCCCAGAGAAGTGTGACATATTCAGGCTTAAACCCCAAGTTCGTAGACGTGACACGCTCCTGGTCGGTGTTATATACCGTCCGCCGTCATGCAGTGCATCCGACAACGAGGTCGATCTTGCCGCCCTAGACCAACTTACGTCTACCCAGCGTTCCTCCCATCTTCTTATTATGGGTGACTTCAACGCACCCGAACTCAAATTTATAGTGGCTTCTCATGTGGACTGTGGCCGCGAGATCTTGAAACCCCTGGCAAGATTGATCCATGAGGAAGCCTGTACACAACATGTCGAACTACCCACAAGGCATCGCCCAGAACAGACGCCCTCCTTTCTCGATCTGGACATCACCAACAAGGTTCACCTGGTAGATAGGGTGGTCATCAAACCACTGCTGGTGCATAGCGACCATATGCTTCCAGCCTTTGACTCTATCTGTAACTGGCTCCAAAATGTTGGAACAGAAACTTCATCCCGAAACCTCCAGATTGCAAACTTTGACGCATTAAAGACATCCTTAAGTGCACTCAACCTTGTATCTGACTCAGAGAACTTGCACTACCTCTCTTTGAAAGCTACCGTCAACGAAGCTTCCAATACCAGCTCCTGACAGTTGGCTTCTCTCTTGTTCAAGATCAATTCATATAGTGCCATGGGACCAGACGCGATCCATCCGCGGACCCTCGAAGGATTGTCTCCCGGTTTGGCAGTGTTGTTCCTCCATCTGGTTAAAGCGACACTTAGAACAGACACTATTCGGGAGGCATGGAAAGTGTCCACTGTCACGCCTATATTTGAGGCAGGCAATCGTCACTCTCACACGAGTTACCGACTGCTAAAACACGCCATCNAGTGCTGGTCAGATGACCGGAGTCTCCCTTTAAACGACATCAAGCGTGCACACACGCCGGTCGGAGGAGACTCCGGGAACCTTGCCAGAGTACATAGTGCAACAGACATTGTGAAAGTTGACCTTAAAAAGGACCCAGGGATTTGGCTACCGTCTGGTTTGTCCTTTTCTTATCACTACCAGTTGGCCGCCCAAAGAGGATTTGATTCTTGGGATGATGAAAATAGCCTTCCTCCGCACAGACAAACACGCCTTTCCAACGCTTCACGGAGTCCATGTGAGACAACTGCTCGCGTATGCTAGCCAAGTCGTTTACACCGGTTTGAAGAAGGGCATACTCGCCATTCAACGTGTCCAGCGAGTAGCCACAAAAATGGCTAGTGGCTTGCGGCATCCCACCTACGAGTCTCGCCCCGAAATTCTTGTTCTTTATCCACCTGAGTTTCGTAGACCCCGCGGCGACTTAATTCTTACACACGTTCTCTTCAGCACAGGACTCGTGCAACAATTCTTCGCCCTAGTAAGTGATAACAGTCGAAGAGGTCGTGACAAGAAGCACTATAAGTTTCGACCCGGGACATTCCTTAGGCAAGGTGGCCACAGTGTGTAAAAGGAGGGTTTGTATAGAATTGCCCATTAAAGGTGATTGTTGTATGTAACAAACAACTCAAAGACTAGTGAATTCGATTAAACGATTATTTAACGCAGCGGAACTTTGTGTATCAGCCCGGACCCGGAACCTGCCTGTCCCTTCCATCAAAGGAGATCAGCCTGTCCGTGCCATCTCACATTGTGTCTACCAATTTACATGTAACTGCAATGAAAGTTACGTAGGCAGGACCGAGAGGTGCTTGATCTCCAGAGTGAAGGAACATTTGCCCAAGTGGGTGCAGAACTCTGTATTACAGAAGAACGACAATGTGGTTGAAACACGCAAGCAATCAGCGTCCACAGTCGCAAGACACGTTCTGACCACTGATTACGTTATCGACCCAAGTTGTGCATTCAGAATCCTATTAGGTCACTCGAATCCAACATTCTTGCGGTTTGCTGAGGCGGTCGCATTCAATCGACCGAGGCCGACCTTGTGTGTTCAGAAACAATTGCACGTAAACTTGACCCTTTCCTGGACTTAGTGACCTTTCCTAAACCACCAATCGACTATCCACCCTGCTCCACTAGCTGCTTGATAGAAAAAACCTGTTTCATGTTATTGTAAATTTGGTACTGACGAGTCAATACGAAATGCTTGCATCTTCCAGTTTTCGTGTTCTAACGGTCTTGTTCAAACTTCTGAAGGGAATGAACTGTTTCAACTGGGGATTGTTAGCTGCCGTTCTAGGGACCGTCTCAAAGTGTTACTGCATTCCCACCTACTTAAGAAACTTTTAGATGGGCAAGTTACTCCGTTCTGCTAGATTATTATTTAACTCTGTTCTTGGTACTCTCTATAACCACTAGGAGCGGTACTACACCCTGCTTTCAATGACCGTCTTTCAGGCCAGCGAGAAACTGCCGGACATCGGAACAAACAAACTGACTGGATCTGGGTAATTTGAGCCCTCAGCCTCGAACGCGTGTACAACACGCTGAAATAGCTGGAAACCGTTCTGGGGACGTTCGCGTGGTGTGGAACACGTTGAGTAATACATGGGCGAACCACCTGGAATAGACAAAAAAGGTGTGAACATCAGCTGAAAGTTCGAAATACATGCGCAATAGTGTTTGCCTTGTTATAGTATCTTTTCATCAGATTACCGCGATTTTTTAGCGCCGTCGATAAAGATCGTTCACGTATTAAAACAAAATTATTTCCCGTAGCAAAAAGGTAGACTTTATGCTTTCTGGGCCATTCAGACGACTACAATTCAGACAATGTCATTAACTCACATATTAACGGTCTGCCAAGGGGAAGACTTACCAGCTGCGGGTAATTCTCAGCACGGTGGTCATGCGCAGGTTTGCGCCCATGTACTAGCGAAATGGAACAGTTGAAGAGCCTTATGGAGCTCATGTTGAAGGAGAATTACACAGATTCGCTAGTTAAATTGTATCCAGAGGTATTGTTGCACATGGACTTAATGCCCTTTCAGCTTATCGCTGACATTAACAACCGCTGTTGCGATTTAGTCTGTCGGGATTATGAAATACAAGTACAGTTAATTAAGAGTTTCATGATCTCCCTAAGACTTTCGAAAATGAGAATGGTTGTCTATGTTCTCATTATCCACCATCGTTATTTATCCCTTCGCTGAAAGCGTACGCTTACATTCCCTTCTTGATGTTTCCTGTCACAGTGACTCTGTCGGTGAACTGTTCTCTCTTATTTCTCAAGCCAAGTTTGCTCGTGGGAGAACTAGATTTGTTGTACCGGCTTTTTGCTTTCAAGGGAAGGTAAGTGTTGTCATCTTTTATCATATTTGTGCACACGCAGTCATCACGATCGTAGTTTGAATGTATCGTCCGGGACTGCTAACCTTATGATAATCAAGTGCGATACTGAAACTACACTCAAGTTATACTGAAAACAAGCAAACTGTGACTACGATGGCTGATGCTTTTTGTTCACATTCGTTTCCGACGTCCACCCGTTGACTGTCCGTCAGCCTTCCCCAGGTGCACGAGTGTAGGTTTAAAGACTCATCTAACACACCTGTGGAAATAGCTACAACAGTGAAAACATGACCAGCGCGTTGCGGCTGTGTTATCAACCCTGAAAAATAATGAACAGAGAAGGGCGCTACAACCCGAAGAGTCCCTGGACGAGCCGTGTTTCAGATTTCTTGCAAACGTCTCGATTGTGAAGTATTCCTACATTTTAAGTAACCTTCCTAATGAAGTCAGAGGCAGTAACTACATTGGGCTTTTTAGAAAAGTTGTTCGGACAGCTATCTCCCGATATCAAACACAATGTTTGTCTTCAAACTCTGTGTATCCCTTGATGACCTTTGTGAGTGTGGTCCGGGAAATATCTAGTCGTCAGCTGTTTATAACGTAGATAACAACCCCCGCTGTCTTAGTCCCCTCGAAAACTGCCTTCTCGAAACGGTTCTTTGTATGAGTCACATTTAGCATTTGGCCTAATGCATGCTCACTAGACCGTTTAGAACTCAAAATTATTTTTATTGATATGTGCCCATTCTTGTATGCGCATTGCCCAGATTGTTAAGAAATGTGGAATTGGCACTTATTAGTAAGTCCAGCAGATCACTACATGAGTTCTACTTAGAACATGCATATTTTATGGGGCCTCCCAAATCGTAGACTCAACATTCCGCTGGCCTGAATAAATCCCGAGTGCATAGCAAAATACCACAACAAACACCTGACAGGGTTATACATTCCAGTAACCATAGCAGAAGTAATAATATCACATGAATTCTTCGTCAAAAAATTTCGTTCATCATGATAAATCTAATCACCCCACATTTCCTCATCTAACGTAGGAAATCGCGTTCTTTTTCTTGATCCCATAAATATATATTTCGCGAGAAATTTTTGTGCGACGGATGACCGCACAAAACTTCGTCTCGGCCGAACGATTCGCGAGAATTTTCACTTTTGTTGGTTTCCAGTAATTGTCAGAATCTTGTGCTGGGGCCTGTTCAATCGTTTGCTGGATTTTGGAATTTCCCGTTCTTCCTCGCCAAAGCCGTATCATTTCGACGGTTTCTGGACGCCAACTGTATCACGTAATGGCGAGACACTCTAAAGATGCATTTAGACGTTCTCCCTAGAGTAGCCTCGAATTATTTGAAACATTGACCCTACACAACATTGTGAAAAATGAATTAATGTAACATCCCATTTCATTGACCAAGTCTACCATGCGAGCAAACTATCTATTTCTCCGTTGCTTGCATCAAAGTTTCATAAACAACAATCATTTTCTTCCCGACCACGTCTTTTTTGGTAGCAGGTCTCATGTTTGTGCTTCTGTTTAATTACTCGTTATGTATCGCAGTGTTTTCTATCGGCAGTGATCGCGTACACCCCGGAGAGTTTCTCACATAAGCGTTGAGAGATATACATAAACACCATCATTATTATTACCAATTTCCGTGTGAAGATGGCACAACTTTTGGATGACAAGAAACCCAGACTGTTACTACGAAGACTCGGAAAAACGGAACACGAACGATTTCTGAACTTCACCTTGCCGAAACATCCCAGAGATTCAACTTTCGAGGAAACAACAAAAACGCTATCACAAATTCTCGGTGAGCAATAATCCTTGCTCGATATTCGCTATCATTGTTTGGAATTAACGAAGAATCCTAGCGACGACTGGGTACAGTATGCAGGTAATATCAATCGGGAGTGCGAACGTTCCAAATTTTGTAGCATGACGGACAACTAGTTCAAGTGTCTCGTCTTTGTATGTGGCCTGCATTCACCTCAAGACGCAGATATCCGGGCCAGAATTTTACACAAGATTGAACAGTGTTCAGATATCACCCTGCATAGTGTCAAAACAGAATGTCAGCGACTCGTTAACCTGAAACATGACACAGTGACGATTCAGCGGGCTACTTCAGAAGGTCATTCGGAATTGAGTTATGCCGTTAACAGTAGGAAAATGATTAAAGAAACAAGTCAACAGCCAGTAATAGGCTCAAAGCCACCATCAACGTGCTGGTATTGCAAAGAATGGCATTTTGCTCGTCTCTGTCCCTTCAAAAATCATGTATGCAACAAATGTGGATAAGGAGGTCACAAAAAATGCTATCACACACTACTGCAACCATCCCAGCGTCACAGTTGCCCGAAGTTCTTCTCCAGTAAGTCGAAAAGTTTGAAATTGATGGGGAATCCAAACGAAAGAACGTTACCCTCTTCATTAATGGTGTTCATACTCGTTTGCAATTAAACACAGCTTCTGAAGCCACTTTGATTTTCCACGATACGTGGCGTAAGCTTGGGCAGCCTGCACTGCTTCCAACGCGTCATACGGCTCGAAACGCCTCTGGTGAAACCTTGAAGCTAGTCGGTGAAGTTACATGTGAAGTGATGTTTGGAGACAACGGAATCGAAACCTGTGGCTTCGTCACAGATCACTCAGTGTTAAATCTACTAGGCCTTAATTGGACAGATGACTTGAAATTACTAGATCAGCCGGTAAACAGCATGTGTAAACAAACGAAAATACGCAGCCGGTCAGAAGCACCGCTTGATCACCGTACACCAAAAGGAATCTCGCCACCTGAATGTGTACCGACTATAATAAATAATATTTTGATAGTCGCATTCATTGTACATTTTCGATGATTTTGCTTTTGTACCTACTTTTGTTTCAGTCAAGCTACCCATTTTGTAACATCCGGCCCGGGGCTAAAAACACAACTCGCTCCGTGCCTCGCTAGCTTGACGTGTCTCTGTGTACTCTCTATTTTCCAGGGTCGGTAATAATATACGTAGTCAACGCGCTGAGACTTGGCTTTTCACTGTCGATCGATTGTCGATAGTGATAACTGACAGGGTTTTATTTTGTTGGATCAGTTCCAACAATTGGTGAGCACAAAAATTTCGAACGTTTCGCTACAGTCGTCTTTTGCGTCTTGGTGAGTTCGTTCCTTTGCATACTTGCATGTATACTGCCTCTGTTGACGTACACGTAACCAGTTGTTTTTCTCTGTTCGTGTATACGTACGGTATATAAGCAATTATATACTTTCTCAATTCAGCTTAATTAGTTATTATTGGTGTCCGAACCGCGTTTTCATTACCCCCTGTCCGGAGTCCTACCTGAACACGTTGACAGCCTCCGCGTTGGCACTAATGTTCTAGCGGTCCCTCAGTTATTTGAAAATGACCCTCTCTGGTTTGATTACTTATAAGCAGAATTTTTCAACAACGGAATTTTGTCTGATCAAACAAGGTTCTGTCAGTTGTTAGGTTTCCGAGCAAAGTTACTTCACAGCTTCGCGATGTTACAGTAAACCAACCGTATAGCTCAAGTACGAGAACTTTTATAAAAAAGGCGTAATTCTTAACCGAAAAGACCCGAGTACAGCAAATTTTCAAGAACTCAAGCTAGATGATAAAGGCCCTAAAACGCCGCTAGCGCAAACGCAGCAACCCATCGGCAACTCTCCCATAGACGTAGCCATCCGGGAACTCTGGTTTCGAAGATTGCTAGAAGCCACGCAAGCAATAGTTTCCGTTGCTCGTTCAAAAACTCTTGCCGAGAGAGCAAAAATGGCTGATCAATGAATGGAGCCTTTTCAGGAACTACTTGATTGCTTGAGTTTACCACAATCTACTTCACGTTCTAAAGTAAGCACGTGTGGTCCCGACAAGATGGTTACCTTAAACATGGTCTACCGGACATTAAGGCTATAGGAGCAGAGATCACAGCTTCGCGACGCGGCTTGAACTAACTTCCTTCAAGCCGTTCTTCATGTCTCTGACCTAGTGCATCACCCAGACACCATATACTGCAGTCAACAGCTGACTGTTGGTACCACGAACGTTTCGGTAGCCGGGCCAAACGGTGCACCATACCATGCATCTACGCCTAATCAAGGCGATGCACACAGCATCTGACCTAGTTTAATATTCACGGGTCAATCATTCTGGCAGCTCCGGCTTCATTAGCCATCTATCGGACATCTTTCTAACGGTGTAGCTCGTACAGTCGTAAGCAGCACGGTAAACACCTCGGATTAAACGTCCACACGGCTCGAACCTCGAACGCTTGCCACAACACCATTGCTCGGTAGGTTATACTCGCAGGTGATCAGGCATTCTCAACCTTCAGGACCGACCCAGAGACAACCTCTCTCGCTCATTCACGTGAGTGTAGTTTCAGTCACGGCACATTTAAACCGGCATCGGACTCTGCAACGTTGTAAGCACTACCTAACGCAGGTACTGCAAGGGGAACACTACCAGCATTAATGTCCCCACTGCGCGGTCACTCCTGTTTGTTCATCGACACAGACACCGTCGATCTCCAACGCTAATTTGTTTTTGGCGACACCGTGTCAGAAGCTTTGTTAAGCCATTCAAGATTGTTTGCGCACGTTTGCAAGGAATACTCCAACTTGTCTGTGCAAACCATGGATATCTCTAGGCCAACAGCATTTCACGCTGAGCAGTTGCGCGGATGACACTAACAGTGCCAAACCTACACCATCCGCTTCATTTCAGTCCACATGGCATCCACTCGCACGACCTGCCTGAGGATACATGTCAGTTTAAACACCACGTACTATTCCTTGGCGCTATTCTGGACCAGGTCTATTCGCCTACTAATCTTTTTCTTTTTGAGTCTATCAACCGTAGACAGGATAACAAAGAAGAAGAGAACCGAAGGCAGTGACACTCGAAGTTGTAGTGTCCATGAAACGCCGACTGTAAAGTTATTTAGTCCCCACCGGATACGTTGACACGGTGAGTTATCCATTTTCCGTCTGACCTGCGGGTACTTCACCGTGTTTTCTCTCTCTTCCAGACGATCCGGATATGGTGCGTGGAGAGACAACTCCCATCTACCTATCGTACAGCACTGAACAAACCTACCCCTCTTTTCTCTCAAGAGTTTTTAGGATTGGACAGCCCGCTGTGATGAAAAAGAAATGCACCGAAGAATGAATAACATAAATAAATGGACCATCCCAGCGCAGCAACTATTTTGGACCGACCCCCCTCCACCCCCGAACTTTGACATTCCCTATCACGTGCAATCATTCTTTGCGTGTATCACCCTGTAACTGTGATCAGTCTAAAAGACGTGATATGTGATTTTTCCTCCATCGCTGCAATAACGAAGGCCTCTGTAATACTTACTAGCTTTCTGGGTGAGAGCTATGTACCGACTTTAATAAATAATATTTTGATAGTCGCATTCATTGTACATTTTCGATGATTTTGGTTTTGTACCTACTTTTGTTTCAGTCAAGCTACCCATTTTGTAACATCCGGCCCGGGGCTAAAAACACAACTCGCTCCGTGCCTCGCTAGCTTGACGTGTCTCTGTGTACTCTCTATTTTCCAGGGTCGGTAATAATATACGTAGTCAACGTGCTGAGACTTGGCTTTTCACTGTCGATCGATTGTCGATAGTGATAACTGACAGGGTTTTATTTTGTTGGATCAGTTCCAACAAATGTATGTTCGGACGGAAAATTCACACAAGGTTCGACAATATCGCACCCTCACCATTCACATCCACCAACGAAGAAGTACACAGTACAAGTCATGCACAGTGCATTCGACGCTTTAATGGTGGCGACTCAGTGCTTGCACGAGATTTCCGAGGTCAAGATAAATGGACATCTGGCGTGATTTCAAAACGTAATGGTAAGGTGATCTGCAAAGTCATTGTTGGGGAAGACACTTGGAAAAGGCATATCAACCAACTACGACGGAACCCTGGTTTGCTTCCGATCAAACTGAACTCAGTCTTATCACATTGGAACATTCTATTGGACACCTTCGAGTTGGAACGAAAGGCCGACATGCCGCTGTGAAACATTGGCGAGAAAACCCATTTCTTCTCCTCTGAGACGGCTCAAACGAACAAGGAAACCAGTGAACCCTCTACAGATGAATCTAAGATTTCAGTCCTATGACATATGCCGAAAACGAGGAGATGTGAGGAAACGTCATCATCGAAATAACCTAATCAAGTCATTGGTTACGGCTGACGAACTTGTTCATCAACCAAACACTGGCGTGCACAGTTTTCCAGTTGAACCAACCAGGATGAGGCATGAAGGTAAGCGTGGGTATCGTGCTAGTTCGATGAACCAATCAGAGTACAACGGTTATGGAACTGGCCATACTGGGCCACCTAATCGCGAAGTGGCCTAAACCACTGGACATTGGTTCAACGTGTAGTTGACTATATTTGGAGACTAACTCATGGTATATATTTGCATGCATTTCATTCACTTGTCGAAGTAGTAATCGACCCTACAGCGTGATTCTACGCAGTCGTGTCCTTCCTGACTCCGTGCTAGTAGACTGGATGAAGCCGTACAGCAGCTGTCCGAGTATAGCGTATAAGCCAGGATAGAACATCTAACAAAGAAAAAGGGGCGTTGCGTCTTTATCTGATGCGAAACTTCGTGCAGTACCTAATGAATTACCACCTACTCTTCCAATGCACCCGAGCTGTTACTTCCACGATTAGTGTTATTCGTCCATACTTCCCAGCTCACTGATGACTCCGAGGGGATTGGTCGCGTAAATAGCCTCTTTTACTATCTTGCACATAAAGGGAAACATGTATATTGACAACACACACGGGTATCCGTGTATACGCCTATCCGCGACAATCCAGCCAACACGTGTGCTCTCTTGCATCATACTTAATTGCATCTAACACTACGGGGTGTTTAATCACCAAGCAGTGGTTGTATACGCTGACAATTTTGAGGGAAACCAGAAAATGTAAACAAAAATATAAACAGCACACTCAATCTGTTTATCTCATATGGGTGCATATAAAGCAAACCACCATACAATCTTTCTGTGCTGTTAAATGTCTGTTCCAATCTATATCAACCGTATAGAGCAAATCGACATGAAATCTCCGTAGCACTCACACAATAGAAAAATCCTTTGACTGATCTATTTTCGCGCTATATTCTGACAGCTCTGTAGTGACGAGCGATCATATGGCTTCTCTAGGAATCCCAGCTGGAACCGTATTTTCTTGATTGCCTGTTCTGTACACATGAACTTGTGCACGTCTGCTACAGAAGACCCGATACGAACTCACTGTCACTTTCTTCCGTCATGCAACTGACCCCATGCAGCAAATGCCTGCCTTTTTCTTAATAACCCACCTATTATTCCATTCTTCAGGGTCGTCCAATCTGAAGTTTTTCAAGTGTCGTTTAACACACTTGAAGTTTTCATGCGTTCCTTGCTTGGCACGCTTTTGAGTGTCGCCGAGTGCGCTGGAACCCACCTCGCGCTTCCTTCCTGTCTTCCATCGTTTGCTGTTGTTGGTCCCAGATTAAACTAGAGCTAACTACTCATCATATTTACAGACATGACTGGAAATATATTTGTCTCCAAACTCTGCTGTGTTCTTTTAGTCCGATGCCTGTTGGGACTACATCCCGACTGCTCTTCAGGAAGGACGTTTTAAACAGATAGTTGACGAGAGTAGGGCACTAAATCACTTGTCCACTACATATCAAACGCTTCAAATAAAAGCTTCTCATCACTTTCCACATGTCTATTCAAAATGTTACGCATCGTGAATGTCACTCGTATGGAATAACCAGTGGTGTATATGCTGACTGCATACTTAGACGTTTTTTATGGCTTACGTCAAGTGGACGGAGCAGCTACTGGTGTGAATGCAGACGGCGTACTTAGGCTTTGTTCATAGCTAATAATTTCATTCTCTAAAAGATTTGGGAAAACAAATGTTTGATAATGAATGGGATTATAATAAAGTTTACTGTGAACTATTAGGCAGTTTCAGCTCCATGAACAGTTCACGTTAAGGTGGTCGACTGATACGTTGGAAGATTGCCTCCGACACTCACAAGAGGCCGGTTTAGACGTCTTACCTGGTGGAAGATCAACCGATCTTGACTATGCTGAAGACAAGGTGATGCCGTTAGATGGCTTTCAAGCAGCACAAACAATGTTGGACGCTATTTCGCGTTCCCCTGAATTTCTCGGTATGCGCTTTGCAGCCTCAAAGTGCAAAGTGCTTCTGCAATTTTGCTGTGATCACGTAGGTTCAATGTTAGGTAATGAAGTCATAGAAGTTGTTGACTGATTAGTGTATTCGAGAAGCTGCATCAATGGTGGCGGCGGAGATAGGGGAAGTGAAATAGAACTGTGTATCCCTAAGACTAGGATGATGTTCGCCAATCTGGAGCATCGATGGCGACTGAGAGGTATCTCTCTCAGGTTAAGGATCGCGTGTATAGGGCAACAGTGACACTGCCGCTCATGGTAGAAGATGTGGACCGTCTTGAGGTAAGTGACCACCGATGTCTGCGTTCAATCGCTCGTATCGGGTGACACTGGTGCGTGAGTAACGAAGAGGTTAGAAAGCGGGTATTTGGTAGTGATTGTCGAAAGAGTTCATTTGTTCAGCCCTTTTCATTTGCACAGACTTAGACTGTTAGGCCATGTACTAAGGGTGCCAGCTGGTAGTCTGACACATCAAGCATTCTTTGCCGACGCTGTGGCTAACTGGCATACTGTGCGAGGTGGACAGTTGATGACCTGACGTAGAGAAATAAGGTACCTCGCGGAAGGATTGGCCAGTGTAGATCGGGTTCTGGGCAAGTGAGAACAAAGCGGGCACACACAGCAGCATAATCTGAATCCAGGTAGTTGTTCCAAGTTGCATGATAGTCTTTGGCAGAGTGGCGCCACATGTTACGTTGCTTCATGGCAAAACACTTTCTGACGCAGGTGTGCTGATCTTCATCTGATCTAGTGGAGTTCGCAGCCATCCCTTGTAACCGTTGCTGTTGTGTGCTGTCCTCTTCGTATATCTTATCATCGAGCTTGGTATCAGCTTCAAAGATTCCTCGCTGGCCTGTTTGTTCCTGAGACGTATGCCCTCTTTCCTTTTAATGAATGACCCGTTGACCTCGTACAAAAACCGAAACTCTTAATCAATGTAGCAATTGGTTTTCAAATTTGTGTAACACTCCATCTGTCGACGATCAAGCAGTCGCCGGAATTTCAGATTCTAAGTTGAGCGCGTGACAACGGGCATCTAGCACAATCTCTTGACAGCTATGCACTGACTGTCCAAGTATGGACTAATGGTTGTCGCCGTTAAATCCTTATACTCAGTATTGTCGCGCTATCTTATCCTTGAGTTAGGGGGTACGGAAATCCATTCCAACAACATATCGGCCTCCGTTTCCGTTTGTGTCTCATCCGTATGTCCTCTACAAGGCCTGGATTCATAACTGATACAATCTACACGACGCCATTTGCCGGCAGTATTGCATTGGACTCTGTGCAGGAGAGCAACCGTGCCTCAGTCGCCGACCCTTTCGAATGATTGGATAATACGCCCACGCGTTTTGGGACTGATACGGATATATTTGTGTCCGCCGGTCACATGTAGCTAAGGAAGTAACAAAGCCTGGTTTGTTTTCACATTACAACTCGATTTCAAGGCACACCCATTGGACATGGTATCCGCAGACACCTCGAACTACTCGAAGCCCTCCACCGGCCAAACGAACTAATGCGGTCCACAGGTTGACGATCTATTAAGATCAGGGTCGTGTGGTCTGTGCTCGAATTTGACCGCTCACTCCGTACTAATTAGCCAAAACACTTAACACCCTCCGAATAACTTGCATTACTTCCTCGGTCAAAGTATCCAACACGAAGTGCGCTAGTTATGATAAGCTTCTCTCTTGGATTAGCTGGACCACCCACGTTCTGGCCGTCATGTCCAAGGTTCAAACGTGTAAATTCTAGTGCACTATAGGGAATTGCTTCATTATGTATTGAAAAATTTTGCGCTGTAAAAGAAAGCATGTAAAAAATATTATGAGCTTCACTGACGCACGGCGTGTTTTTCCTTCCTGAGGGTACCTCTTGTGGTCTCCCGTTTTCTGCAGCTGGATCCACGTTTTTTGCTTGTTGAATTACATTTTCCGTGCCTCCCTTCACCATCAAAGGCACCATTGATGCGCCTTGCTTCATCGAAACTAGGCATATTGAACCACTGAAAATGTGGTTACTAATCTATGATTAAATTGTTGGTTGTAACTTCCTCAGTGTACATGCTTGTTTACAACGGAAGTATGCGTATATAAGAGTGTATAATTCCCATGTTCATCACACCATTTGGTCGCTTTCAGGCTGTTCATTACCGCACATTCTGAACGTGGTGTTATCATTGTTTGTACATGAATTTAATTGAGTAATTGTGCGTTAACGCTCCCTTCTTAACCTATCACCTTCCTGTGGCCAGGTTGGTGAGTTCTCGTCTCAGCTGGCTCCAGGTGGGCTACTGTGTAACTTTATCACCGTATAGTTGCGGTGAAAGTACGGTCCAAAATTATATATGGGAGGTTGTTACTCTTTTAACAACCACTTCAAATTTATTGATCTGTTTGTTCAGATTAAATTTAGTGTGGCTTTTGAGCCCTTTTGATTCTGCAGAAATCCCGTGGTGTTGTTCTTTGTGCGCGTTCATTTCGACAGCAGATTGTGAGCTAGATTTACCCTCATTTGAATTTCCGTTTAAAAATATGTGCCGTTTAATATTTTGAAGGAATTTTAGTTGATTTTATGGTTAGGGCTTTTTCCTCTCTTTCTATTTTCCTTTCTCTTTGCTCGCAACGAACAACGTCTGAATATGCTATCTGCATTCCCATCGTTGTCCACTCTATCCGATGGACTTTCACTATGAACAACATTGTAAATTATCACATGTGGAAAGTTATGAGAAACTTTTGGTTGAAGCGTTTGGCATACATGTCAATTATTGCTTTCAAATCAGTTGAACATCAGGTTGACAGAAATATCTTCCAACGGTGCGATAGATCATTGGCATTCTAAACATCAAATCGTGGCTGGCAGACATATATACACCCCAGTGATCGGCAGGCAGTCTGGATTATTATTTTTCCGTGTAGTATTTTGTATGAATGCCACGTGATCTCAGTCGAATCGGAAACAATGTGATAGAGTTAACAGGCCTAACTCCTGGAGGTTTTGTTTATCGGTTATCAACCATTGATATTGTCAGTTGCAACCATTTTTCGAGCAACATTTTGACGACCAAAGTCTATCTGAAATGCTGCAAAAAGGGAGGAAAGTATGAAGTTCCTGTAGACAAAGAAACTGTAAACTTTGTGATACATGTTTCACCGTCAAATATGTTAACGTTCTTGTTGAAATGGAATGTCAACATCGTATGGTCGAATATTTGCATTTGAGCGATATCTTCGAAACGCCATAAAGTTGAACATTCTCAGGCCACCGCCCACAGTGGGTTGTTTTCGCAAAAATGGTGAATACTGATTTCATCACTAAACTGGTAGTTTGGGTATTCACTCGATATATTTCAATCTGCACATCAATACTGTTTGCTTACAATGGATGAACTGCGGGTAATTTGCCCAAAATTTCGACTTCAATATTTCGTAGAATATTCGAAATTATACGATTTGCACCAAAACGACTGTTCTTACTTTCTAACGACCTTCAAGTCCTTTCTCACCTTAATCTGTCGTTGACCATTGAGAATAATTTTTACTGCTTGAATTTAAAGCTGAACAATAAGCGCACGGACTTCTTGAGAGTGGAGGAACATTTGTTCAACCAGGTGCATGGCTCCATATTTCTGAAGAACGGCAATGTCGCTGTAACACACAAGCAACCATTATCCGAAGTCACAAGACACATCCCGACCACTGGTCATACCCTCCACTTGGCTTGTTCATTCAGAATCTTACCAGGTCATCCCAGTCGAAGATTCTTGAAGTTTGCTGAGACTGTCGCAATCAATCGACTGAAGCCGGCCCTGTAAATTCGGAAACAATTGTTTGCGGGCATGACCATTCCCAGTCTTTGTGACGTTTCTTAACCCGCCGGTCGAATTCCCATCCCAACAACTTCTTAACTGTTCCATTTATAAAAACCATTTCATGTTACCGTAAATTTGGTACTAACGATTCAATATGAAATGCTTGCATCTGCCAGTTTTTGCGTTCCAACCATGTTGTTTGCACTTCTGAATCGAACGGGCTGTTTTTAGTATTCTGTTTCACCGGTTTGAGCAAAGAATATTTTTCCTGTCAATATATTGCATTGCTCGATGAGTTACGTTTTTTGGATGGATCACCTTTTTAGTGTTGAACACACTTGGAAAACGCTGTGATCGTTTCATAATATCGAATTGGCGCAAGTATATTAATGAAGAAACTGCCTATGGGTAACCTAGGATCGGAAGTGTTATCTGTCTTTTAGGTGGATGATGATGTGTTCATTTACTGGACTAAACACAAGAACAGGATTCGGCTTGTGTGGAGCTCACAGTGACCGTGATGCACAAAAATTTGAAACTTCGCACAGATCAGATTATTCCAGCTTGAATGCGAATGAGACACTCTTCGTCCGTCTACATTCACGACCAATAAGGTATACTTAATAGCCCATGATACAAAGTTTAATGTCTAAAATATCTGTTGCACACCAATTTTCGATAGCAGGGATGATGTGTGGATGATGTGTATCTTATCGACTAACAGACAGACATTTGTATGCGCTAAGCATCGTAAATTAGACTGATAGGTAGACGGTAAATTAAGCCGGCCAAATATAACAGATATCCATGGGCCATGTCCCTAATCAGATAATATGGCTATTTCAACATGTTTAACTAGTCATGTCGCGCTTATGAATGGTTGAGTGAAGTTCATATGCCTGGCCTCAGTGGAGGCAAATATGAAATGGCGTCAACACGGCAGGATTTGTTATCGTGGCAGGAGATGCAAGGCACAGTGGCAGAGGTTGAATAAGTTTATCGTTCACGCCTGAAAACTTGGAACCTGAACCACGGATTGCACGTCTTGTTTTATTGGAGCCACCTCAGTGCGATCCTACAAAGACATTTCGTGCTGTGTACGCAACGTCACATAGCTGACCACTGTGTTTGACCGAAGTCGTTGCCATCCGAAACTTAACATCTGTGTTTTGTATTCAGAACCAACAGGTTGTAGGGGTTTCACTATCATAGCAACAAGTGTTGTGTACTATGACAAGCGGCCTTCTTTGGTATCCGGTTCTTTTCATATTGATCCACAACTGATCTGTTATATACATTTATAAGGATGCAGCGCAGTTTGTAGGACACAAATCGCATAATGCCAGCCTATTGTCTGCTGTACTCGGAAAAGAATTTGGTTGGAACATATTTCAACAAGAGGGTTCCCATTAAGAGTTTCATAGGAGGAAAAAGGAAACATGTTGCGATATGTTAACACTATGTGCATGAGTACCGTTTTGAGAAACCGGCGAAATTTTTGGGATAAAACGATCGAAAATAACCTCGTGCTACGAAGGCGACCCGAGGGTTAACTCTAGATACTGCTGTTACAAGGCCATACCTTCGAAAATTAGTACAGGCGCACGAAATCAGTTGACATTGAAACATCAAGAATGGGAGGCACCCAAAATGCATCTGGATGGAGCACTTCTGTGATCAGTTTTGTGAGTGGACAAGAAGGCTTATCACAAAGCTACCTACTAGTTACTTGACCTTTTGGATCCTATTGGCAATTTTTTTCTCCCCATTATCTGGACGATTCTTCTGAACCAGCAGAGACATTAGAAAGCGTGTTGCTGAATTTCTAAGTTGTGTATTCTGTTGATGCTGAATCATTTCATACAGATGTCTCCCTTCGCAAGATGGTTGGATTTCTATGTGACTTTATCTCTAGCCAGAACGGTGATGTAGGCATTCCATTAGGGTAACTCAAGAACCTCAATTCGCTGTGTCTAATAAACATAAGGTTCAATAATGAATGTCTCTCTTATGGACCGACAGACAGATTAGCTATGGGGAGTTCGTTAGGCTCAGTGTTAGCCGACAACCTGTTAGAAATGACAGAACAAGTCTTGGATGCCACTGTCAAATAATATTTCGATTTCTACTAATAATGGTCATTTTGATTTCTTTCTCCAGCTTCTCAACTTTATTTACCCGAACCTATCCCTGTCTTGTGAAACTGAACCAACCGGCAGGTTGGCATATTTAGATGTACTTTTCACCAAAATTGAGGATGGAACACTACAGTGATCTGTTTATTGTGAAGCAACACGGGGAGCACTGTCCTTAATTCCTTAGTTTTGCCCCGACAGCGTACAAGCGTGGTTTATTCACTGCTAATAGAATGTAGATGAAACAAGATTGTAAGAAAAACGTTAATGACAAACTGATATCACGAAACCTGGTAGAAACACAACGTGATGAACAGGTGCAATAATCCAGTTCAGACGGCTCAAAAGAATGATATATTTGTATTTCTGTAATTCACAGAGGATCATCTACCAAACAACGTCCAGCACAAATTGAAGTCTGCTGTATCCTGTACGCATGCGGCTACCAGGTCGCCTTCATTTCAACCCACAAATGGCAAAAGCAGCTTGTCAATTTATTCCGGCTCCAGTGTTATATACTAGTTCACTGGCGGTTGTAGTGACATAGGAACTACAGATCGACAACTATTTCAGCGAGCGACAAAACGCTTCTTCAAATGGTTAAAACGATTGACGCAGCAATCTCAAACCGGTGGATTGTTTGCTCAGAGTCCGACAACATCGATCGCCAGAAAATGAATAACAGCACAACATTAGGTTGACCCGTATAAATCGTTCGCAATATTGTTATACGATTAGAGCTACTGGCCTTTAGAGAAGTTATGTTGGCCAGAACTCACCAGCCGACACTATGTGCACAAAAGCGGCTGGAGCAGCCCAACGGACTGTCGTCGTGTTGACATCGTGTTTGTTGTGAGTGTACGCTCCGATGAAATGAAAGTGATCATTGGTGAGATCAAGAAGTGTGCACGAATTAGCTCCCTTATTAAAATGAGCAGAAGAAAAATTTATCGCCAGACTTCAAAATGAGTTCTTGGTTGTATCTTGAAACAGAAGATTTCCACATAAGTCGGGATATGTAGTGTACGTACATAAATGCCAGGAACATGATGTGGGTGACCGGTTTAGTCATTTACGTGTGTGCTACGTACTTCGAGTCTTTGTACCTGGTAACCGAAGATCGATGTAGGGCCTGGTAAATAACTTGGGCCAAGTTTGTGCAACATCAATGAGGGGCCCTTAAGTGGTTCGTTGGAAAGGAATTTATTGCACTATGGTTATCAGCTGACAAGCTGACATCACCCATAATTGAAAAGAAGAGAACAAGACGGTCCGTGAAATGTCGTTGGGGACTGTCTACAACAGATGGCTTAAAACCCGTATGAACAAGACATAAAAGATGCTGATGTAAATCTAGCATGAGAGTTGAGGATACACACTTCGAAGCAATCTTGATACTGCTCTATCCTTGATTCGGCATTACTCCAGTTTCCATTATCTGTTGAACGATTAGAACGAGAGGTTGGGGAGGCACGCGAAAGGGCTGGTTATGTTGTTAAGCAAGTTGACTAACTCGGCTTGAGAAATTGTTGTTTAGGGTATCCGCTGTCGCATGATCAAGGACATGAGTACAAACTGTAACGATATCCACGGTGATATTTGCATTCCGATGTTAGAAACGTCTGTAAAACAGATATATCCATCAGGTTAATCAGTCAGTGTTTTGCGCTTAAGAACAAAATCCTGAGTATTCACGACAGTAGTGAGCAAAGTACAAACATTCGGTTTAGTGGAAACTGATGAAGCTTGGGAGAAACCGGTTTCCTATTACAGTGGGTTTTTTCAGTGATAGCTCAGCGGTCGTACGAACAATGTCGTCGTTACTAATAAATTCACTAGAAACGGTATCCTCAGGGAATGAGAATTTCAGCTAGACTTTTGCGAGGTGCCTAAGACACATACATTATTATCCTAATATAGTGCATGGTTAGTAAAGTTATTTCGATTTGCATGGCAGATGCTCTGTTACTCACATCAACAGCCACCACGCATTCGGTAAAGCACAGACGCTTCCGAATTTTTGTGACAATGGTTTAGTACGCGCTGCACTAAGTCTTTATTCACTGATACACGTGAAATCAGACGTTATGCATAGGAAACCACCGAGAGTGGAGACTAGATGTGGATAAAACGAAATGTGCAAATGGCCCTGTATAACGCTGTAAACTATACGGACAGGGAATAATGGGTAGAGAGGTCGGAGAACGGTTGTCGACGGGCCATTAAAATGGGAATGTGCGGTTCTTTCATTTGCTCCATAGAGTGACATTACATGCAAATGAACGGTTAACTGGTACATCGAATGCAAACTTCCTTAATAACCTGTGCACAATATGCAAACATAAGTTTCGGCATTATTTAAATAGCACGCCCCTGTATGTTGAGGCCGCATGCAGTTGTAGCTACCCCATTTGTTCATCATTGTCTGTATTTGAATGTCCAATACCACATTTCTTTGAATTGATAGAGATACCGACGGGCACTGTGTTCTATTGTATCGTCTCTCTGTCTCATCGCTCGCTGGCACATCGATTTCATGTAACGATGTTACCTACTTAATTTGTTCGTCACGTTACTTCAATCTGGTCCCCTCGGTTTGCTTGACTCTACACTACGAAGGTGACCATGAACGTACCGGCGATGAAAAGGTTTTGAGATTTGCACTATTGTTGGTCGATAAAATACTCGCCATACTTGTTATGGGCTGCGTTTGACTAGCCGTTTTTCACAATTCAGCATTTAGTACGCAGCTACACTAGTCCCGCTTCTGATATGGGATTTTTTTAACTTCCACGTGAATTTATCGGTGACTTGGGTTTTTCCTTGTTTCTCACCTTCCTGTGTTGTTATTAGGCTTTTCTTGCCAGAAGATAAGGGTTTAGCAGCCAGCATCATTGACAGACCGGTTGAGCTACTGGCTAGTATGGCATAGACGTGCATTTTCCTCATCAAATCTAGTAATTGTACTTTTGTTTTGAGAACCATAGACAAAACGAAGCAAACAAATTATCAGCTATAAAGGCTAGATGAAACTAATGGAAAATACATTTCTACTCATTAAGTACTCACCTTTTGTTATCGATTACAAGGCTTTGAATACATTTGCTATCTTAGGCCTTCTTTGCGGAAATCTCAAACAATAATGGCTTTCAGCAGAGCATGTCGTACATCCATTTTCTCTAGACATTTCGCACCTTTATTCCACATGCAAACTCTCTATCTTCCTACGGCGAGTTTGAGGACAGTGATGATTCTGAATGCTTGCTAACACAGCCACTCCCCCTATCTACTTTGGATTTAATTTTGGAAACTGAAACTTATTGTCATTCATTTTCCTCATCTACTTGAAATGGTTGGAAAGTGAAAATAATACGTAACCTCCGTGAACGTTTCAGATAACGGGATTGTTTTGGAGCACCCCCCTTTGGTCATCTCGGTATCAAAAAAGTGAAACTTTCTACCTGTCTGGTTGTCTTCTGGTTAGTGGCCAAAATTTAACTAGGATTTACTGGCAGTCAACAAGTTGATGTGTTAACTATACTCGCAATGTGCTAGTGAACTCCATGATCAGTACCTTGAGAAATTTGACAGAACATACACCCCGATTGCTGTGACCTATGGTTAAGCGAAGCTAATGTACGGTGGTGAAGGAAATCGAAAAGACTCATTAAAAATAATCGGACCTGCTTAATCGACCTAACGTTCATTCAGACAGAAGCAAGGGAGGTGTTTGTAAATGAATGACTCAACTATACTACGATCATTACATCGTCAACACTTTGAACGGTTGCTCCACTGGAGTAAACTTCGTTTGTTGTTATTGTGTTTTCAGTAATGCTGTGGACCTACCGTTTACTTTCATCTACTTTATTACACCTCGTAGCTTCCAAATCCGGAATACTACAGTTCCCTTCCATTGGGTCCATAAAACTGCTTCATTCTACCTTTGGCAATGATATTAAAGATCTGTATCAGTGACTCCCTGGAAGCTGAGCTGGATAAAAGTTGTTCAAACATTTCGGGGAATAACTACCTGATGCGTTTTTTAGAAGGCTATACAGATGGTCAGGCAGTACCACAAATCACTCTCTCTCTCTCTCTGAATAGGAAATATGTAGTTATCAGTCTCCCTTTCAAGGAGGATCTTACGGCTAGAGTCGTCACAAGAAATCCCAAAGAGTCATTCGAATTACCTTATCCCGTAGCCATGAAGCAACCTGTCGGGTTGTCATGCTCATGGTTACATAATAATTGGTGTTTGAAACACTGAGTTCCCTTTAACCACTTCATCAGAGCAGAAAGAAGATTTATATTGCGATCTCAGTCGTTTTGTTACCAATGTCCGTTGCATCATGGCGTGTTTCAACCACTTAGGCATATGTTCAGCCATTCTTTGTCGTAGGCACCGATTTTTCCTGTCGATATAGATGTCACCGCAACTGCAAGTAAACTGATGGATTGCATGTGAGACAGAACATTTCGATAGGTCACGATTACGAATGAGCCGAGTGACACTCCTAGTTGTGAGTAGCGATCGCCATTCAGCAACAGGGAATGTGCGAGTTAGAGCAGACTGTAATTTTAGGCTTACTTCACTTGTGACATGATCGCCTTTGGAAAATAGATTCAAAAAGATATGCTTCTTGGGAACCGCAATCACGACAGTTTTGGTCAGTCTTTTCTGGCTGTGAACATCGATGAACTTCTCAGGGTATCCGTTTCCGGGCGGTACCTTTCTTAATTTTGCTTCTTCTCATTGTAAACAGTCATCGATGCATATAAATCGGGCTCTGTGAAACAAGGTCCGTACCAGGCCTCTTTTATCAGTAATGGGTGCAGTTTGTCTGCCCTGGAACTGACGACAATCTTTTTTCATGTAAACCCAATCGTTGATTGTTTCTATTGTGTTGCTATGCCCATGTCCTATATATTCTAATGTTTAGAATTTTTTTTTCCGACTGTGTTACTTATCAGTAACTTAGGCGCTTTTAAGTAAGATCGTATAAGTTGTCATCTTCTGATCAAGTTATAAATTGAAGCGAAATACTATATTTATTGGCTACATTATTAGCTGGAAGTTGATATTCTATATGCATGTTCTGAAGCTTCAAATAGGATATTATATGCTGTTTACACGACTGGAAGCACAATACAAAATAAGCTGACTCTGCGTGGGTACTGACGTAGTAGGTTGTTTCAAGTTAAAGCACTTAGTCCTCATACCATATGTTCACATTAGGTTGTAACAACAGTGGTAACCTACTTGTCAAATCAGTGGGCCAAGGGTGAACTTTAACTGAAACTGTAATCTGTGTTGAACTGTCATTGATACTGAAAACTCCCGACCACCTAGTAAATAACACGAGTTATTCATGGAAATCATTCAGTCGAGTAGAGCATTATCTGGTTCTGTTATCTGTAGTGTTATACAATATTGGAACACATTACCATTTGTATTGAGTTAGCGGTATCATACAGTTTACTTTGACCACACTATCCACTGTTTGTTAAGCGTAAAGTAGTCTCGCACGGGCAGAACATGCACACAAACAATTCAGAAGTAGTCCTTATGTTACTGCACACTTAGAAATATCATTCCAATATCTGTTTTCGGCACTGCATATTTCTTACTGTGCACATGATTCGCCATGCGTGTTTTGAAAAATAGCTATTTCATCTGAGATACTTATGACTGGAAATCAAGTCGAAGCTTGAAAAGCTGTATGCGATTGAGAGGTGAATCTTAACATTCGATTTGTTGTGGCAGCAATAAGCAAGTCTACCGACAAAGCTCAGTAACCAAACGGAAATGTTGCCAGAGATCCTCTGCAAAAGTGAGCCACAGTAAGCTAACAGACGGGTACGGCAGGAGCAACTATGTAGCAGTGTTTATTGAGCACAAACAATTCAGTGTGCTTTTATTGTGAAGAAGTGGATTTGGGCTGAGTCAGCTCAGAGTAAAGAATAGTTGTAGTCAGAGAGTACCCTAAGTGCATAAAAGTGATAAACTTCCTCGAGTCCGTACGAGAAGCAAGGCCACTTTTCGTAATGTGTATGACCGATGTTACGGATAGTATAATGTCGCTATAAAACCGGAGTTAGGAACGCGCTGAGATCAGAGGTGCTGCGAAACCTGCTTGACTGCAATCTTTTGAAAGATCGTTTGTGAGCAATCAGATTTAGTGCTTCAGACAAACCCTGTCGACACAGGCCAGAGGTATGTTCACATGTCGTACACGCACGTCTATTAACAAACAATCATTCAAATGATATTGAGAACGCCTTCAAGACAGCCCTTACAGCACACTGAAAACTGAGCGACGAAGGCGTGCGAAACTGCTATCAAATCAGTACTTGTAGTCAAACTGCTCCGATCAGAGCGGTGACGAGGACCGACCGAGCACTGAGCAGAAACCTGAACATTACACACTAACCTGATACGAAGAGCTATGTCCCAAGAATCACTGCAACTCCAGCCTGATTGTGTCCTTATTGTTTCGATAGCGCTTTCAAAAACATCTCAACCAATACTTTGCCAATTCTAACTCAACAGTGACCTCTGCGAACTGACTGGCAAATTTACGTGAATCTTGTGTGGAGCTCCTTATCAGTCGGATACCATTTGCACTTGCTCGTGTTTCCACTGCCTGTCATCAAGAAGTTAATGTGCCCATATGCTAAATAAGTGATTTACAGATCTACTGCCTGTTGCGGCCGCTTCACAGTTGGACTGAACGCTGTGATGATCAATCTAACTGGTTTTGGCCAGTGAGTGATGAAGAAAGCGTGGTTAATTGTGAAATCCCAGGCAATCTTCTACTAGAATTCAAACGAATGAAACGTTAACATGCTCCGAGTCCAGGCCGTTCTTCAATCCTTTCCAAGGGCGGCGATGTTGTCTGGATAGACTACAGTCCTGTACTTCATATAGAAAACTGTGGAATTGTCACGTTGTTGATATTCATCAGTAGTTGTTCCCATCTCCAAAACACCTGTCAGAACACCAAACGACATTGACAAATATTGTCTCATCACTATCATATCCAAGTTACCCGCAATTCTCAGGAAACTGCGGACTTCGAAACACAAAGAGAGCCAAATAAGGGAGAAACAGGTAGGTTTTCAGCCTGGTCGTGAGTGCACCGATTGCCTGCTCACGTTATGTCAACAACCAGAGCATCGAAACTCTTTTGTGAATCGATGGACGTGGTATTTTTTTTTACTCAAAATCCGATTTACATTCAGTTACCCTACAGGTTCTCCATAAAAGAGGCTTCTCAGGGAAATAATTGTACATAATACGTTTATGGACACCTGTCTTGACCAGACATCGATTTCTCAGAGGTTTTGGAGGGACAATTGATTCCTTTCTCCACATCCATCCACTTGATACATGATAAGTCGGAAGGTACAGTTGTAGATTTTGAATAAAGTTACTACTAAGTAGTAAGCAGAGTGGTTAAGACTATGTGAACACTACTTTTTTCAGCTCGTCTGTACATATGTTGAGCATGCTTGATTGATTAAAATGAATGGCTGATCTATAGAATCTGCCGGGACAGGACTGACTTGAACCCGGCATCGTTCTCGTTGCGGGGGAGCTCCTCGGAAGCGCTGGTGTTTAACCTACCGGCTGGTGTCACGTCATCAGTGCAGTACTGTTGACGAGGTGTCCATGAGGTTAGCTAAGGCACAAAGTGGGTTCATTATTTCTTATCATTTATGAATTAGGGGTGACATTGGATTGTTGATTAAATAGAGGGTTTATAATGCATGTGTGCGTCCCAGGTTGATGCGTGGATCACACATATGGTCTATTCGGAAGCAAGTTGGATGTAAGTTCTCAGCACTCGACCTTCGTTTCCCCTACTGATTGGGCCGTGTCAGATGGACTGCTGTGTGAGCAACACTACATTCTTTCGGGAAGTGGTTTAGAAATCTGCAAACTTACGACGGACAACTGAGGGTGTAGAAATACATAATCTTGGTAGTTTGGGTTTCCATTTTGCGCCGTGTGGCCAGCTTGAGATTCAAGATAGCTCGTGAACTTGTCAAGATATCGTTTCTTGCTGAATGCACACGTGACGGTCGATATCCTTATCAATTCTTGCGCCTACTAAGAAAGAATAAGCTGAAGGTGACGAACAATAACCTCAGGCGTATTGCAACTGCACACATCGAAACTGCGCGAATGCGACTTGTGGATTTGCGTCAAACACATTGCCGTCTTCTTTCCGTCGTAGAAAACTTATCATTATGCGGTCGTATTGTGTTCACACAATTCTGTAAGACGATCATCGATCGTACGAAGAGAACTTACATCAACCGTTTGCAGAAGTCACGTAAGAAGCCTGCTGAAGAACCAGTTCCACTGGATCCCAGTAAGTATGTATTGAACTGTTCTTCAGTACAATTGACTTATTTGCAGTTAGAAGCCTTAGCTTTGGGTCTAGATTATAAGATACCGTCATACAGGCCTAATCGTATTTACATTGAAGCCCAGTTTGAGAGTTTAATTGATCAGTTATCAGACCTTCAGCCAACTACTGCTGACAACCTAAGCTGGCTTAAGACCAAACTGACTGATATAGCTAACGGATTTATTATGACTCCGATCAACGGCCGGTGTGCTATTACAAAGCAACACCTGCAATCACTAAAAGAACTTAGATCAAAAAATGTAGTAATACTTAAGCCAGACAAAGGTTCTGGGGCAGTCATTTTGGACAGGGACACATATGTACAGAAGATGTTGTCAATACTAGAGGACCGAACGAAGTTTCAGCAAATAGACACCGTAGACAACGTCACTGAAATAGAAGGTCGCATAGCACGGCATCTTCAACTCCTCTTACACATGCGCTTAATCGATGACAGGACATACAAAGCTCTTAAACCATGTGGGTCGTCGACACCTCAGCTCTACGGCCTTCCCAAAACACACAGGTCTGGAATGCCCCTTAGGCCTATTCTGGCGATGACAAATTCTCCGTATCATAAATTGGCACGCTGGTTAGTCGCAATCCTAACTCCATTGAAACAAAAGTTTCAAACACATTCTATTAAGGATTCTTTTGAATTGATCAGTGATTTGGACAACATCAATCTTGCTAATGAGTTGATGTGTTCCATAGACGTTCAGTCACTATTTACGAATGTCCCGCTACACGAGACAATCGATTATATTTGTGAGCTCGTCGAAATGAGCCACATTACTTTGCCTCTGCCTAGTGATATTCTGAGGGAAGCCTTATTGTTATGTACCGAAAACATCAGCTTCCGTTTTCTTGATCGGTGCTACCGCCAAATAGACGGGGTAGCCATGGGAAGTCCACTAGGGCCCATCCTGGCAGACTTTTTCATGTTAAGGATTGAGCAGGAGTTAGCTACAGACATAGCGAGTCTGTCATATTACAAACGTTACGTCGATGATACATTAGTATTCAGTCGGTCTAAGCAGGCAATAGATAACCTAGTGCAGCGCTTCAATGGTTGTCATCCCAACCTGAGAGTAAGGTGTGAATTTGAGACTGACAACTGTCTGCCGTTTCTAGACATACTCATTAGTCGCCGGGAGGATGGCTCTATCAAACGAGCCGTCTATAGGAAATCCACGTGGTCCGGTCAATACCTGAACTTCAGTAGTTTCACACCGGTCCATCACAAACGCGCACTAGTGAATACACTATTCACACGAGCAAGGCGAATCTGTACACAGGATAGTCTTGCGAGAGAATTAGACTTGATCACATCTACACTACAATCTAACGGGTATCCAAAAAGGTTCATAGAAAGGCACAGTAAACCGAAACCACCTTCTGAACAGGTGGCCACAGTAAGAAAAAAGAGGGTTTGTATAGAACTGCCATTTAAAGGTGATTATTGCATGCATCAAACAACTCAAAGACTAGTGAATTCGATTAAAAGAACATTTAACGCAGCGGAACTCTGTGTATTAGCCCGGACCCAGAAACTGCCTGTCCCTTCAATCAAAGGAGATCAGCCTATCGGTGCCACCTCACATTGTGTCTACCAATTTACATGTAACTGCAATGAAAGTTACATAGGCAGAACCGAGAGGTGCTTGATCTCCAGAGTGAAGGAACATTTGCCTAATTGGGTGCAGAACTCTGTATTACGGAAGAACGACAATGTGGTTGAAACACGCAAGCAACCAGCGTCCGCAGTCGCGAGACACGTCCTGACCACTGGTCACGTTATCGACCCAATTTGTGCATTCAGAATCCTATTACGTCACTCGAATCCAAGATTCTTACGGTTTGCTGAGGCGGTTGCAATCAATCGAATGAAGCCGACTTTGTGTGTTCAGAAACAATTGCTCGTAAACTTGACCCTTCCCTGGACTTAGTGACCTTTCCTAAACCACCAATCGACTATCCACCCTCCCCCCCTAAATGCTTGATATAAAAAACCTGTTTCATGTTATTGTAAATTTGGTACTGACGAGTCAATACGAAATGCTTGCATCTGCCAGTTTTCGTGTTCTAACGGTCTTGTTCAAACTTCTGAAGGGAATGAACTGTTTCAAATTTCCATTTTATGTCGATTCATCGTTCGCCATACCATACATTGTTCGATGCAGTGAATGACGGTACAAATAATCGTAAAGTTACCAGCATATTAGGTGATCACAAGTTATAAGCACCTTGCAGCATCAACCACTCTGGATTTGAAAAGGTCGTCTACCTGTTTTGCGATTATATGTCCATTCACCCAGCTGGCTAGAAACGCCGTCGAACGTGGTAAGGTGTCCAGACAATGCCGAACCTGCACCGTTGATTTGATGACCCTTCTGTGGAAATTATCGTTGCATCAATTATTCAGTATATTCGAATTTATTTAGTAGTCTGTTTCATTGATTACTATCAGGAGTGCTGCCCTGACTCAGCTTTCAACGAACGGTTGATTTATTCCGATCTAAACGTGATCTTTTCGCCTAAGCTGGACAGCACTAGTTGTACTTTCAGTGCTTGCTCGACAGCAAACATAAGTTTGCGGGGTTTGCAGTTTCCACTTTATTTGTTATTGTTCAGTTTAGTGGCGTACTAAATTGCCTACTGTCGCTTTTGTCTTAACCTTTCGAAATTTTCGGAATTTGCTGATAGTTCCACTGACACCCGTTCGCTTCACTAGGCAGTGAACCGCAGTTCAAGGACTGCGTGTTGCCAAAGATTCCGCGACCGTATAGAATCAGAAATTTCCCTTACAAGGATGTCACAGTGAAAGATGATGCTTTGCTTCTAAATCTCCTGAACGAAAACTCTGCATCACTACTGAGTGATATTGCTATTTGACACCTACGCATGTGGACACGTATGCAATGTGTCAAGACAGCTTGGTGAGTTCATTTAAATAGAAAATCTCAAGGTGAGGTGTGATAGTATCGTTTCATAATCAAAGCCAGGTGTGAATTGGTTCCATGTTACAGGACAGTCGTCAATTTATCAAGTTCTGCATAGACAAACTAGCACCTACACGTTTCTCTGTTACTAACTTTTGACCTTGTTCGTCCAACAGATCGGGCCACTAAGAGTCATTTCTCATGGCTGCCGCACCTTTTATCTCATAGCCTGAATTCAATTAGTCAGATATGGTTGGCATGCTAACTTCAAAATATCCACCATAGCACCGAAAGGGCTTGAGAAGTTGTTTTCAAACGGGTGGCTTCAATGACCACCAGTCAAGTGTCGCAAAGCTGTTTCGGTTCATTTGTAGCTCGTGAGCCCTATACACGTTGAGAGCAATCATCACAATTATCATTCAAACACACTGAGGCTGCGGAGAGATGAATCACCTTCTTCAGCTGTTACATATTCTTGTTCTACAAAGTGACTGCGATTCCATGATCTAATAGATGTTTGTCTGAATTACCGATATGACATTTACACTGCAGGATTTGGGTTCGGTTTCCCAGTACGCCTGGTGGTGATGAGACCCCGACAAGCCGAAACAGTTCACTCACGGACTGTAACGAAAGGTAGTAAGAATGTCGTCAGTTACTCTGGTTCACTAGCACCAAATTTGTTTCTGCCTGACTGAGCTGTCTCTGAACTGCGGACAGATAGTGAAGCAAATAGTGGAAGCTTCAAGAAAGCCGTGTGGTAAACACGGCCCTATATCTACCAACAATTTGTTAGCTTATAGTGACAATGTGTGCTTGAGTTTCCCTGTATATTTGTTGTCAGGGCCATGTAACGTGTCTACACCTGAACTTCTGTGGAAACCATGATCGATGATTTTATGCAATCAGTAATCATTAACACCACCCATTAGGTTATTGCCTTCGGTAGTGGAGTTGAGGTGTCGCACCTCAGCGATGAGACGATGTTCATGAAATTTTTTACAGGGATAGCACAGACAAACAACGTTCCCTGAATACGGGAGATATGAAGTAATAAGTAACAATCTACAAACTCTAGGCAGGCTTGAGATTAGAACATGACTTTATTGTGCCTTAATTAGTCGAAGAAACTATGCGAAATTTTCTTAGGTTATGTCATGGAAAGAAATTTAATCAGCTGAATTCCACACCTTCTTCTAAAGCACAACTGGTCACTATGTACTGTAGTAACACAAAAATGGTAATAGTTCAATTCTGGTTGTGTTGTAGGGACTAGTATTTATTTCATTACTGTTCCATTCCAACTAAACCAAAAAGAGGTTGTGAAATGAATTAATTAAAAAATGGCTTAACTATTTTCAATGGGCCAGTACAGATTATCAACGCCAAGGCACATCTTGGTCAACTCAATGAAATACCAGCAGTCCTCTGCCAACTTATGCATACAATCGTGTTTGACCGCAAGCACAAACGCGCACACGTTAGTGCGTAAATGGGTCAACTAAAGAGACAACTTTGGTTGTAAGTTCAACTTTTGTGCGTCTTGGCTGCTACAAAAGAATTTGACCGTTTTATGCTGGGCGCGACGCATGGAACATCAAGAAAGCTAATAGACTGCTGGCTTGACACGTGTACCGATGGCGCTACATGGTTGGAGACCATCAGAACGTACGATCTTGGTCAATGGAATGTCTGGGTATGCTTTGCTCCATTCCGATCGATGACATTAGTGTGAGTTTGTATATGAGCGTCGATTGTAGTCCACTGTACTTGGCCAACATCGATTTTAATTTCAACGTGGCTTAATGACATTTCGAATCCGGTAAACCGCCACTTTTTAGTCACCTTAAAGTTACGTTTACAAGCGGCACGCACTTTATCAGAATTGTTGTTGAAAGGTACGAATAATCAAAGTCACTTCACGTTGAGAAGGTGCACGTTGTGTTGTTTCGGGTCGTGATAGATCTACGATATGATCCACTTTCGGGTTAAGATCTGGTGAACTAATAAGCCTTAGTTTGGGGGAGAAATAACACTCTCATCTTACTTTGGGAAAGCAGCACTCATCCTAGCCCACTGCAGTTCATCTGCTGTCTTGTTACAAAAACATTTTTGACAAAGGCTTGTTGTTCCGGCGATATCTCAGTTCATATAAACCCATAACATTGTTTAGTTCTAAGCTAAAAGCTGAGTTACCTAGCCCGCCATGTTCACATAAGTGAACCGACACTACTCTGCTATTGCTCACTCCTCTCTCACTGTACTTCCCGAGCTAGGCTTTGGGCTATCACTCATTCCCACTTCTAACAACCCTTCTACAGGTCATAGACCGGATAACCCATTTTAAAAACGTTGGTTCTATTTGCCTTTCGGTTCCCATTATTCGCTGCATATGGCTAGATTGCGAGTTAATCAGCGGCTTCAGCATTTGCATTCGAAAGTCAGCTGAGCATTTGCTCGAAGGCTGGGATCATGAAAAGTTAAACTATGTTATATGCTCAAGATATGAATTCAGTAGAATGGTCAACGTACAGCTCCAAAAGTTCTCGACTGTATAGTCAACGGTGGTCATAAACTTCAGGTGAGGATCCAGAAACTAAAATAGGCCTACATCAATGCACGAATTTTTTAAAGTGTCGCATTCAAAAATTGTGAGATTCTATTTAGCCAAGCGAAAGTTTAAAGGCCGTTCTGTTGACGGGCAAATTTGGACGAGTAAAATTCATATCTTGTTAGACTGAACATAATCCAGCGGCACAGCGTTAGCATGCGTTGCGGAATCTGGCCGATCAAAGTCCGCACAAGCCGATGTAACCCTGACCTCTGATTTTTGTTTGATGCGATCGTCCAACAAGTTGTAGTTTCAGGTGTTTCATGTACAGGCAGGTCACATATAAAAAAGGAGAACGGCCTAATACACAGCGGTTACACTCATAAGGGTTTCGTGCGATATTGCAAGAAGCAAATGAGATCCTGGTAATATGGCTGCACAACGGAACTATGGTTATAATGGTAGCATCACCCACGATGAATGAATTGAGATTAACAGAGCGTTACGGCAAGTTGTAATACTCTGCGTTTCAACCACATCGAGCGACCTTCCTCAGGAGTGCTGTAATCGAAACCACATTAACAAAGGAACAGATGTCATATGGGATTTCCTCTGGTTAGGTCAATCTATGCTGTGTCTGAACGGATTGGTCGAATCCATTGTCCATTAAGTGGAGCTGAGGGTGATGTAGATAAGATGTTTCTGTCTGGTGTTGTTTGCCCACCCGCGCCACATTGTAGACAAGGGTTTGTTATCACTGTGATTAAGGCAAGCATGTTGTGTGCAACCGGTGAGTGTCCCAGCACAGCGTTGCTCCACATGGGAAGGTAGACCCTTATGAATCATTCGAGCTTGATCAAAACATGTGTTTCTCTATCAGTGTATGTGGTGCGATGGCGAAATCCTTTTCTAACTTCTGTAGTTGATATGCGTTACTCGGGGAAACCGTGCATGCCTCTTGTGTTCGGCAGCACGTGCTTCCAATTGTCTGGTTGTCTCATACGTAACTGGCACTGCAATCACCGCATTTGATTTCGTGAACGCAATCTATCTGGTCGCCCATAGAAACTGGATCCTTAGGATGTGTCACCAATCGCCTTACCGAAATACGGTCCGGATAGTGTAGTCAGAAAAGATGGTGTGAATTTTTCACGTTTGTTCAAGATACGGTATTTCCATGGTAGGCTTGAAATTTTTGATCTTTTCGATCCCCTCCTTAGTAGACATACGCATGATTGTNTCTCTTAGTGCACGCACTAATTTATCGCCTTCCGAAGTTGTATCTGGTATTGGATTTTGTTTGCACTCAGCCTTTTTCGCATTTAAAGAAAGTTGTACAGGCAAACCGACGGTGTAGTCGTGGGTTCCCGTGTTACACCCGCAGCAGCCAATCTTCTCCTCAGATACCTGGAAACACAAGCAATAGGTGAGTTTATCTGTCCTCCACGAATCTGGTGGCGGTATGTAGACAATACATTCGTAATAATGAAACGGACTGATCGCGACCAATTCCTACTGTTTCTCAATTCAAAATTCAACGGCATCGTATTGATTTTGGAAGCTTAAACTGATGAATGCTTACTTGATTTTCTAGACTGCTTGGTCAGAGTTGATAAGCAGCAAAGATTCCAGATTTCTGTGTACCTTAAACCAACCCATTATGATCAGTAACTCAATCTCAGCTCGTCGCCTCCAGTCGGTATGAGGAGCACAATCAGTTGATCACTTGTGAATGTAGCTAATAAGATATGCATCACTGAACTCTGCTATACAAGAGATCCACCGCATTTGATAAATGCTAGTCGCTAGTCAATATCCAAACACATTTAATAGAAACACAATCATGCGTATGTCTACTAAGGAGGGGATCGAAAAGATCAAAAATTTCAAGCCTACCATGGAAATACCGTATCTTGAACAAACGTGAAAAATTCACACCATCTTTTCTGACTACACTATCCGGACCGTATTTCGGTAAGGCGATTGGTGACACATCCTAAGGATCCAGTTTCTATGGGCGACCAGATAGATTGCGTTCACGAAATCAAATGCGGTGATTGCAGTGCCAGTTACGTATGAGACAACCAGACAATTGGAAGCACGTGCTGCCGAACACAAGAGGCATGCACGGTTTCCCCGAGTAACGCATATCAACTACAGAAGTTAGAAAAGGATTTCGCCATCGCACCACATACACTGATAGAGAAACACATGTTTTGATCAAGCTCGAATGATTCATAAGGGTCTACCTTCCCATGTGGAGCAACGCTGTGCTGGGACACTCACCGGTTGCACACAACATGCTTGCCTTAATCACAGTGATAACAAACCCTTGTCTACAATGTGGCGCGGGTGGGCAAACAACACCAGACAGAAACATCTTATCTACATCACCCTCAGCTCCACTTAATGGACAATGGATTCGACCAATCCGTTCAGACACAGCATAGATTGACCTAACCAGAGGAAATCCCATATGACATCTGTTCCTTTGTTAATGTGGTTTCGATTACAGCACTCCTGAGGAAGGTCGCTCGATGTGGTTGAAACGCAGAGTATTACAACTTGCCGTAACGTTGTGCTATTCTCAATCCATTGATCAATAACATGTTAAGCACGATGCTCGTGGTATCACCATCTTGATATAGGAACGAGTGTTCCAGAAGAGGTATCGTGAATGGAGGTTTGCAGGCTAGTAAATTAAATCGAGCCGTTTTTTGATCCATTAATGGTGCCACCCATGCTGTTGTATGAGAGTTTGACCTGGAAGCCATGTCGCACAACTGTGCGGTATCTGAATGTTTTAATCTGCAAGGCTTAGGATGTGTTCTGGTCAATTAATGGTCGGATATGGTCCCGAACACCATGGTACGTTCTCGAGCAGGCACTATCGGGAGTGACCCTGTGTTTAGGCTCAGCTAGTTTTGTCAGCCAAAACACATGCACTAGATAACTAATAAGCAAATTATTATGTCGCACTGAAATCCGAACCCCGACCACTCTAGAGCCAACACTTCATCCACTGGGATAATGAATGGACAAGATGACAAGGAGTTACCCAGACGAACACCACGCTGAGACCAAAGGACAGGGGATTCGAGAGTGATAGACACGTTGCAGTGAGAGTCAGCAACGGTGTATTAAGCCTGGACTCTTCTAATGATCAATGCTGTGAAACAGAATTGGACGCCCTGGGCACCAATATAAAAGCTGTACAAAGTACTGGAGGTGTTCCGCATGAGTTTGGAAGTAATGTGCGCAGTAATGAGGTCGCTGTGATGCAACCGTCGCGGTGCTGGAATGCGAATTCGTGAGCGGGCGACTGCAAGCGCGCGTTCCAAGTTTCATGCAATACCCTGTGAAAACGACTTACCAAAGCTGAGGCTACGGTTTCATATCGGTGAGATAGGATGGGTGAAAGCATGGTGGGAGGGTAACATATGTACGTGAAAACCCACAGATTTTAGGAATAGGTGAAATATCTAACTAAAACGCTTATTTTGATGCACCTAAAGTGTTCGTGCAAAAGCTTGTACAAACCTGGATTGGTGTTTTCTATGTGCTTCACAGTACAAGACGCATTCTCACCAGTGATCGGATCAATCAGATACCAATGCCTAATCCGAATCGCGTGAGACTGTCGATCATCCATGTGCGAGCAAACCGATAACAGCTCTGGCCGGAACTCTCCTGTAGGCAACCCCACAGTTTCCAGAAAAAATGCAACGAGTGTATCTTTCTTTTGTTGGCGGTAGTGGTTGAATAACTTCACAGGTGGCCTGTTGTATCTGCTTGCTTATCATGGGTAAATACTAACTGCTCATTGTTGTAAACGGAGGCCCCGTTGTTCCATTGTGGTTGGGTTACACTAGTTTCGACCACCACAGGTATACCATTCAGAGAGCTCGGCTGATCGCGACTCCAGGTTCAACAACATAGTTGGCTGTGGAATGGCGGTTGTGTTGGCATTATGAGCCGGGCTTTTCTGCCAATCCAGTGCATAAAAAGGGGCCCTGAAACACTTCAGCAAACGCAATATACAAAATGATAATGACAAAGTCTACGTCAGGTTGAACACAACAAAGAGTTCGTCGGGAAGTCTTAGGAAAGAAGCCGGCTTCTGCTGAGACCAGTTAGATCTTGCGGTTTTCAGACGTGTTAGTATTTTCCAGTTGAGTTGAAAGGAATGTGTGTGCATTCTGGCCGAGACGAAGCTTAGTATTAACGTCATGTTTACAGTCGATACAACCGAAAAATACCCAAAGCCGGGAGCTTACCCCCTGTTCAACTTCAAACTTATGCCGACGTATACGTACAAACGTCGACAACCTAGAGTTATATTTACAAATCTGACGATATTTTGTCCAGAGGTGTTCCGCTCACTTCTCCTGTGTACCGGTAGATACCATTGCGGAGGCCTTGTCAGAATAGTCATTTTTGTGTGCAATTCCAACAACTGTATTGAAACCAGGTGCAGTATTTAGCACTGTGTTATGTTGTTGAACTAATAACCAGCGAACATTCACACCGAGACTCTAAAGTTTGCACCGTGAGAGGTTGGTTCCGTGCGGCTTCTGCCACTACTAACACCACTGGAGTGTTACCACCGTTCGATGCGAGCCATAGTTTCTGGCACCATACAACCCTATTTTTCAGAGCGTAATCTTGGATCAGGTTGCCTAACGCCAGCCATTCAGCGAGTGGATGTACACGCAGTGTAGTAGTTTGAGGAACCCGACTTTCGAAATCTACTGTGGTGAAGAGGGGTTGGTCTTGGTTTGTGTTAGCAAAAAACTCACCGGTCATCACCTATTAGCACAAAGGTTCCTTATAGTCGAACGGTAAATAGCGCCAACAATCATCATCATCATCATCATCATCATCATCATCATCATCATCATCATCATCATCATCATCATCATCATCATCATCATCATCATCATCATCATCATCATCATCATCATC
>QNGE01003863.1:16933-31592 GCA_008508345.1 Paragonimus westermani | reverse complement strand
ATATGTAGCGAGTCCAACGTTCGTGCGAGAGCAGCCTGTTGACCTATCTGTTTCAGAGTACGAACGTTGAAGGCACCTATATTAATTTGCGTTCTAGGTCGAAGCACAGGACGAGGGAGGTCTGAAACTGCATGGCGAGAGCTGGGACTTATCGGCACAGTGTTACTGTGATTAGCTCTATCTAAGATGGGACCTGCAGAGAAGTTATCAGAATTGGGGGTCGGGAGGGGCCTGAGAGCTGAATTTGATAGGACAGTGGGGGAGGGGTCAGCAGTAGCATGTTTTCACCTAGCCACTCTGCTGTATGCAGTAGATAGGGCGATCCCGATCATACTGCAAGATGGCCGATGCAGTATGGAATTATGTTATGAGGATTCATGGTTGTGTTTGGGTTGAGATACTGCCAGGACGCCTAGACCTAGACAGGAGAAATATGACGGTTCTTAGCCAAATCCTTTGGCTCAAAGGCATGTACCGCAAGGCAGCGGGTGGGTGGCGGTGTACCAGAAATTGTACGTTTTTTGGGAAGAGATGCCAACCGTCTTCCAACCCTCAACCTGGAGGACAAGGAGACTGTGGTTTTTCCGAATTCCACCTCTTGGCCTGCCTGGTCACCACACGGTCCAATTCAGACTAATGGGATATCGAGATGCGCAATCCGTCACACCACGTCAAGGTGCAGTCTGACCGTGACGGAGCGCCTAGAAAAATACACGCGTAACGCGTAAGTAGCAGTATACCGAATATACGTGGTTAACACAATTTTGTAACAAAGGTTTTGGACTTATCATCATCATGCAGATGGCTTACTCGACCTCCCCAAATGGCACTTAGCACCTCTGGAAGAATGCCCACCTAGACCTAGGAAGACATAACCAAATTCAGTCTGAACCGTGTTGCGGAGTAAGATATGATACTGTATTACTTTAAGTGGAAGATCATTCACGTTTGCTTGCAGCTGTCACTATCAGAATAACCTCTCGGCTAATTCAGCTAAAGGAAGACCTAGACTCGACTTTCGTGCTTGTTAAAGTTCATCAGTAGTGCATATACACATATGGACTGGAATTCGCGTCTTGGACCCTGTGTTTGCCTGACTAGTGTGATAACCACACCACCACCAGCCTCACAATAGACATGATGGAATACTTGTTCCCAAACATTCAACCAAAATTCTGTGTGAATAACGTTCAATCTGTCTGGTCATTTCTAAATGAGAACAAATAGAATCACTATTCAAACTGACCGATGGTCCCGCGAACAAAAACGTTAGCGCACAGGTTCCTGATGCAGTCTTTCACCATACCACACATAAGTCAACAAGATCAACCATGAGCAGAAATATGATTGTACCCTCAGACACCAGGTAACACAGAATGCACTTAGCAATGCTACATAAAAGGCAGCTTCGTTTGTGAGTAATATATGTGCTCACATGTTTGTATATGTACACATTCGGGAACTAAAGGGCAAATCTTAACACCAGGAAGTGGAACGGAAGTAACTACTGGAATAATGTGTACGCACTATGGGGTACGTGTCACTGGGACCATTGACGTCAGCCAAACCACTTCTTCCAAGATGTTTAACGATGTTTCGATGAAAGAGGTTGGCCTGGGTGACTCGAAGTCGAATTCAGAAATCACATCTACTGTACCGTAGAGTGCGAAGTAACGGAGGTTTCTAAAAAGGAAATCATGCTTACCAAGACAATTTGATTGCCTGAACAAAATCACGCAGCCCCTAAACAAGTGGGAGAGAGTGGATTTTGAGTGTCCAGATTGCAAAAAGTATCTGATTCCATAAAAAGCACTTGATAGCGTTAAGAAAGAATGATTGTAGAATAACACTGTGGTTATGTTCATGGGCAGATATTCCCCATTGGGGAGTTAGACGACTTATCTATGGTTGGTTATCCCCTAAGTGGTATAGTCCAGGCCATCGGAATAAGTTTCCACAATATGGATACAACCCGAGTGTTCACTAGTTGCGGATGCTTTCAACAGGCCCATAACCGGAGAGGACCTACTTCATGGGGACTTAGCCAGAACATAAGGATGGTTGCATAAATGGGACCTTCATTTGAACACAACAAAACGCTGGTAACTGTACAATAATACACCTACACAATAATGCGTTGTCCGTCAAACTACCTTCCACTACTATTTTAATTCTTAGAGTTACTCCCGGAGCAAAGCCCAGTCGGGTAAGTTTTGGGGATATCGACCGCGGAATGTTTACTAAGGGTCAGCAAAAAGGTATTCGGTCTCCACTCTCTCACGTCATCTTCGTTGCAGGTGTTAGGCTCATCACTGCAATGAAAGGATGCACTCTGAGTAGCTCAAGCCACGTAGTGCTGCATGCGAAATTTTTCCTGTCGAGATGAACAGCAAACTTACTGCTTTCAGTTTATTGTACATGCACAACCGTGAGAATGGGTTCTATGGCCGCATTTTTCGCAGTCAATGAAGAAAACACATATCCGTCTCCTGATGGATTTATTGACTAACGGGCTATCCCTGCTGCGTGGATGACACTTCCTGAAACCGATAACATCCCTAGCGATCCGTTAGTCTGACTATTAACGATAAATTAGTTCCGCACTTTCTTTTTAGACTAACTCCAGTTTGCGGTTCCTATGCTACATCGGATATAAATTCAGTTGACTTGCACATATGGTCATTATTCTTCACAATAAAACCCTATAACGTATACTACCTCCGGCTTCCGTGTAGAGGCTCGCTTGCACATTCAGGTCGTGCGGATTCAAGCCCTCATAGTGACTACTGATGATAACAGACGCGGTTCATCTAGTTCATTCTCACTGAGCTCATTGTTAGCCAACAATTTTGAGATAAGTCCTAGTCATGCGGTCGTTGTTTGAGGGTAAGGGGATAGTTTCTGTGCCTTCTCTGGGGGTGATCATACAACCCGAGCATTACACGTGAGAGAATGTGGCCAAGCATTCCCATGTGATATTCCAGCCATGCTTAATGCAAGGTCAATGACCCAATGGCCAGCGTGGTTGTCTCGTGGAAGTGAAGCCGGGATTCTAACCCCGACAGTAAAAAAACGTGCAATACTGGCGAGCTGTAACATAAACAAAACCAGAGTATGGTGCTTCTCGAGAAAGAGTGACTGAAGTGTTTGTAGAAATACGACAACTGTGACAAATTAAGAATGATGTTCGGTTAACCATAAAATTTCTGATAGTTGGAAACAGTTGTGTTGTTTTTCGCAGCTCGGGTTGATAATTTAGTTATTGGGGTGTTCGCCGAACTTGATATTTAGGTTGCAAACGTTTCATCACCGAACGAGGTGACAGTATCAGTGGGTTAGTGTTGCAACGTATAGGTTTGAGTATGGGGTTTAGTGAAATGAGGTGGATGCTTGCAGTCGTTGTAGTCAATCCTTATAGGGTTTTCATGTATGGCAGTACAATTAATTTCGTTGGTGGTTCCGTGGAGCTTGAATCTCTCTTTTCTGCAACAAACTCTGTCGGATGAAATTCCGCGGGTACCCTTTAGGAGCAAATATTCGGTACACCTACTTTTTCTCTGTTCTTTGGAGCTCTGCGGTACTGCAATATATTTCGGCTTTTTTAAACAGAGTCCGAATGCAGCTGCTTTCATGGCGGAGTAAGTGGTTCATACGAAAACTGCGGAGTTGGTCCGTGTGTGTTTTCTCTCTCCATGAACTGAAGTCTCCAATGTTTTGTCAGGTTGGCAGCTGAATAGTAAATCCAAGAACGGCAGACGATTGTCGGTTTCACTCACCATGATAAATTGAATACCGTTGAAAACGTTGTTGAGTAATCCGTTTGTTTTCTATGCTATGACTGTGATCAAGATTACGTCGAACAAACAGGACAGAAATTATCAAAAATAAATCGAGAATACGAAGCGGCCATCAGCAGAAACATTCAATTCTCCTTGATATCCGTTAACACAGGGACTAAGTTGGACCTACCTTCAACCCGAACACCGTAAAAATTCTTACTGAAGCAAACACCGGACAAGTAAGAGAATTTCTGGAAGCCTGGTACTCATCAGCCGGGTCAATGAATAAGCAAGTCGGACTGGACAATATCCATGCGAATGCGAACCAAGGACTTGAAAGAGGTAAACGCCGCCAAGTCGAAATGCCGGCAATCACGGAAGAAGCAACGTGAACGGATCAGACCGGTGATCGAAACGAGACAATGGATGATCAATCAGATCGAAGTCTAAAAACGAAGAGGCGGCCCAACCAGTCAAAGGTTGTGAGCCAACCAATCAGGCTAGAGATGAAAGTTCAGCAGCATCAGAAAGCTGCCAACCAGACTTCAGATAGAAGATTTGAGAGGTCTAGAATACAACCCGTCGGGTCTCAGGTCAAAGTTCTGGTGCAACAAAAAGCAGCCGATGGTAATTAAGGTCAAAGATTATAACAACAGGAAGTGACCGATCAGGATTCAGGACAGGAGATAAACTTATTTCGCTATGTAAAGTGTTGAGGCCAATCCAACAGAATAACACCTAATCCCTGCACACTATCGAAAACCGATCGACGTCGAAAAACAAAGACTCAGCGCCTCGAGCCCCATGCACTGATGCCGATCCCGTGAAACAGGATGCGCAGAGGAACACGCCAAGCTAGTATGGCACAAAGCGAGTTGTGTTATTAGCCCCGGGACGGATGCTACGAGGTGGATAGGCCAACAAGAACAAAAGTAGGTAAAAACCAACATCAACAAAAACATACAAATGGATGCGACTATCAAAATCATTATTCATTATAATCGGCACAAAGAGCTCAAACCTATACGTTACAACACTTACCCACTGATGATCTCACCTCGTTTGATGATGAAACGTTTTCAACTTAGATGCTAAGATCGGTGAGCAGTCCAGTGCCTAGAAAATAAAAAGAAATTGGGCGGCGCTTATTACTGGGGCTTCAGGAAAGCCCATTTCGCATAGTTACCTGTGTTTACACGGTTTGAGCCATCCGGTTCGGATTAGCCTTCCACAGTAACCGAAGCCAGGGAACTACTGCACGTAACACTTAAAGCCGCCTGTGATTACACTCACACACCGCATTTTCAGTAGGAAATTGAAGAAGTGTGACCAGGCGACGTGTGATTAGAGGCTCTTGTGTCCGACTGGTGAATGCTCTTTAGCTAAATGTTTTGTTTTAAGTCCTATCTATGTTTTTTGTGAGTTTATTGGCTTTATAGGTGTGGCTCTCTGGCACTTGCATAGCTGTTGCAGTTTGATCATTACTTGCGGTCGGTGTTCATGCGATTGTGTGTGTGTGTCCATCGCTGCATCGTGGTACAGACTTTTGAGTCAAAGGTTGTGGACGAAGACGTTAGCCGCTCTCCTCCCTAGGTCTGGGTGTCTTGACAGTATTCAAATCCCATACAAACCGTGAGCATACAACGTAAACCAGATACCATAATGCATCAGCCTTCACGCAGGATAAACCGGGTTGCCCTATGTGCAGTTTTTAGCAGGATGGATAGGCGAAAATATGTTACTGAGAAGAACTTCCGCCTTTCCCTTCTCCAATACTTCCTTCAACATTAATCTCAGAGCAGACAGTGCACATTCGAGTTTCATTAACACGAAGACCAACCTGAGACACACCCGGAGACGCGAGACGCTCTCCGTTGGGACATAAAATGTGTGCATGCTATCAGATCGATGGAGCACCACAAGAAAACCAGAACTCCTAACGGCCCTGACCTCTGTGGTACTGAGTCGTTACGGGGTCGATGTTGCGGCCTTGAGTGGGACGAAGCCTGCAAATCAAGGTGTGCTCCGAGGACAGGTGATGTATACACCTCATGCTGAATAGGTTACCTGGTAGACGGTGTTTGGCAGCCTGATGCCTGTTTCGCAGTCGCTGACCGCAACAATGCTTTGATGATAGGCGGTCCACACGTCATCCACCGAGTCATGTCTATGCGTCTGTGATCCAGTTGAAGTAAGTGTGCCACATTTGTTAGTGTTTATGGCCCAACTATGTGTTCCACTGATGATACAAAGGGCCAGTTCTATGGCCAGCTATCCGCCACAATTCGGTCTGCAACGGTGAGTGGCCGGCCGTTCGTTGTCGATGAATTGACTGCTCAAGCTAGACGCGACTAGGTAGTCTGTCCGGGAGCCTTTTAGCACTACGGCATTGGTTCAGTTAGCGAGAACGGTGATCGTCTGGTGTACCTGTAGGCTATTCATGAGTTGACTGTCACAAGCACACGATTCCAGCCGGATGCAAACGACATCACGACGTGGACTCACCCACGAATCGGACATCATCATTTGCCTGATTACGTGATTGTGCGACAGCGTGACATTTGTGCAGTGTGTATCACGCAGGTGACACGCGGCAATGAATGCAGTACAGATCATAGGCTGATCAGGACCAAATTGTTTATCCACGTATGCAAGCCTGTTTATTGTACACCATCCGGAAAGTGGCAAAAGTTGGATATCAAACGACTTGAGGGTTCCAAGAGCAGGGCTGATTTTCAATATGCAGTTGCCTTTCGTCTGCAAGACGCTTTTGTATCCACCACCTAAGACAGTATGTGGCAACAGCTGAAGGAGCATTAGTCACCGAGACGACCGGTATCGAACGCCAGAATCTCGCGGACTGGTTCGAGGACAACATCGAAGTTACCTCCAGCTTGGTATGAGAGAAGAATGCAGCGTTCGCCGCCTGCACAATAGACCCGCGCAATGAAGACACGAGGGCGACATTCCGGAATGTTCGCCATCAACTGGCTGAACGTGTTCTCAGGATCAAAGACGACTGGCGGAGGGACCCAGTTGGGAGGATGCGGGTAACACAATGAGTTCTACGATTCGTTTAGGGTGGATTTTCGGCTCGTCCATCTATCTGGTCTACCAAAGCAGTGGTTGACGTGGATACCGGCTGTTAATGCACCCAGCCAGAGGACACCATGAAAGTCTGGTGCGAACACTTTGGTGGCCCACTAAATCGCTCTGTTCCCACTGATTGGATGACAGTGAACGGCCTGTCAAGACAGACAATGAGATCTTTACTCGCTCTTGCTTCGGATTCCCCCGAGGTGGAAAGAGCGATTGGAAAACTTCGCATTTGAAAGGTTGCATGCGAAGATGGATTGCGGATTGAAGTAACGAAGGATGGCGTATAAGCGTAGGAAAACACCTATCCCAGTTGGTTGTCTCCACCTGAGTTCAAAGAATTATGCCACGTGATTTCACGGATGATCTGCTAGTATCTTCATTTATAGATACGGCTAGCAAGCGATGCCTCGACGGCTACCGGACATTGGTCTGCTGAGCTATGTGGGCAAGGTACTCGCACGAATCATTCCAGACTGGCTGAAAGAGTCAGTGTTCCTGAGAAGCAGTGTGGATTCCGAACGAATCGCAGTGCGCTCGACATGGTGTTTATTGCTCGACAGATCCAGCAGAAAAGCCGGGAATGCACCCAGCAGTCTTCGTGAACTTGGTAAGGCTTTTGACTCCTTGAGCCGCGTAACGTTGTGGGCGATGCTCGGTAAGTTTGGATATTTAGGTGGGTTCATCAGTTGGATTAGAAGATTGTATACCGGCTCGAGGGCGAATGTACAGTAGTGTCGATCGACCTGTGATGATTTTCACATTTTAACTGACGTGGAGCATAGTTGTGCTCTGGCCCCAACATATTCAGTTTACATTTGACTGTCACTCTAACGGTTGATCTATAGGACTCAGCGAAGAATGGCGTTGAGGTTGAGCACCACTAGGATGGACGTCCACTGAATATTCAATGTTTCGCCTATAAACCTCGACGATGCACATGCTGCTGATTGCATATGATAGCGTGCTGTTCACAAACAGTGAAGAAGAACTACAGCGAATGACCAAGCCATGCGCAATCGCGGCATGAAAGCTTAGATTAAGTATCACCATAAGAAACACATTTCCTTTCAATCAACCATCCCCGATGGGAGTGATAACCGTGCACATGCGCCTGAAGTTCGTATCGTTGGGGACGGTGGCGACACTTGTGCAGACTACCGCTACATGAAAAGCAATCTGTCGACAGATTTGACTGCGAACCGCGACTTACGGGCACGTGTGATAAAGACTAGCATTGCTTTCGGACGTCACGGGAGACGTGTTTGGGGAATCCAGAGCCTGAAGATGACCACTAAGCCGTTTATCTACGCTCATTGGTGCTGTCTATACTGCTGTGCGGCTGTGAAATTTGATATTGTACTAAGGGAATATGGGATATCTGAGCCGTTTTCATTTGAAACGTCTGGGCCGCATCTTGGGTGTTCGCCGGTTGGACATGGTTCCGAATACTGAGATACTGTGGAGAGCGGACATGGATTGGATGGAATATATGCTGGTGTTCAGTCAGCTTCAGTGGCTGCAGCACGTCCGTCGGAAGGGCGATGACCGCATTCCCAAGTTGGTTGAGCGCGGTCCTGGTTCTCACAAGTAACATCATGGTCGCAAAACTACGATACCAGAATGTTATCCAGGTAGGTCACTCGCGTTGTTACATTGATTTTAGACGTTAGGAAGACTTAGCTTTGAACCGGACGGTTTGGAAAAGTATGATCCAGACGGGCGTCCGCAATTTCGATGGACAATTAGTGCGCGACCGAAAACGGATGCGCGCGGTACGCAACGAAACCTTGGTGCCATGAGTCATGATGACATGACTGTATGACGTTGGACTGGCCTCCTCGGATTAGTAGGTCACCAGCATACCCACAGTACACCGTTAGCAATGAGCCAACGACTAAGTTGGGCTTAAGTAGGTTATGTCAGTTATATTTTATTAAGGCTGCATTGTATTTCCACTATTTCTCTTCCCAGTTTAGACCTCACAATTGGAGTCTCTCTGTTTGTTCTCACAGCGATAGAGGCTTCAGTTTCACGTTCGCCTGCACATTAGTTAACCATCATTGGCCGGCTGGACACGAATGTCTCACTCACACGCTGTCTGGTGCTATTCCTTCAGGTTTAGATCGGATACGGGATGTGTGGGTGGAACCATAAGCGGTTCAGTGCAAGCCACTTGTGGTGATCGTAATTTGCAGACTTCCTTTGATTTCGGTTACAGTGACAGGCTAATCCGAAACGATTGCCGCCAACTGTGTTCAAACTCCATAATCATCAATCAGAAATGTTCCGTAAAATGTATTGAAAAGTTAAACTTAAAAAATTAAACATACTCCGAAAATCAATGGCATTCTAAAGCAGTGAGGTGTTAGGACATTTGTGGCTGAGGCATCGGAACAGAGAAATGTCCTTCCGAACTGATGCATTTGACAGAAAAGATGCAAAAGTTGATGCTAAGTTTCCCGCATAGACGCCGTAATTTTTGAAGGAAACTAGGGTTATCAGTACGTAGACACACGGGACTGTATATGGCAGCCCCAACCTAGGAATAGCACTACATATGGGGGAATAAACGAGTCTACGGTACGTGGTGACTACATGAGTGTGTGAGGTGGAACCCATGCCACAACCCACACAATGAAGTGCGGACTGTATAGCAGCTTCACTACAGTCGGCCCCGTAAGTTCCAGTACTGTCAGTCCGTTAGTACAATATTGAAGTTTCAGAGCCGCACAACAGTATAGACAGCACCAATGCGCGTAGATAAACGACTTAGTGGTTATCTTCAGACTCTGGTTCATCCATACTCATTTTTCAGGACGGGCTGCGTTTATACAAAAAACGCACGGACGCGCAAGGTGTATCAGCGCCCCAATTGCTGAAGCACAATACGAAGGAAGTCGGCAGCCATACGTACCACAGTAAGTTAAATTGTTTGACTGGAGGAAACTGAACATGCAACTGATCGTATCTTGTTAAGGAATAACACGTTTGTTACACATAGTCCCATAATTGTTGTAATTTAGGATGCGCGCAGTTAGATATTTCCCGTGTAGCAAATAGTTATGGGGTTTTCAGAATCTTAGGCGAGTGGCGAATTAACTGAAGTCCACGGCAGCGTGTATTAAATACTTGGCAACTCAAAGCTTGCAGGTACCATCGTATGCTTGACACAAATCTCACAAACAGTTCAGTCTCTAGACACTTAAACTTACGGCTGTGGACTCGCTGAGGCGAAAAATGATGGCATTCAGAAATGAAGTCGGAATTGCTATCTACATTCTATATTTGCCCCTCATTATGAAGCACAAATTCTGTCAGCCAATATTTCCCCTCCTATCCAATCACTTCGGATACATTTTGCAGATTCAGGGTGCAGCTTGTTACTTCAAAAACGCTTATGATGTTGATAAGTAGTTTGCAGATTTGTTTGCGTAGAACAGATCTAATTAGTGTCAAACCAGCCATAGAAGCAGTTCTCTCTTACGCGATAAGCGCCTTACCAGCTGTCTAACAAGCCACTGGCTTTTGGTGGAGAACCTTAAACTGTGTTGCGTTTAATCGAGTTTAGCGACACGATTATTGTTTTTGTCTGATTTGTCTGTTAACTTAGGAAATGTAGTGAGGCAGAATGGTGAAAGCCACATACAAACTGTCTTGCGGGTGTCGTCTCACTTCCACAGCTCGGTTGACTGCTTTTAATATGTAATCATTTTCTTATCACAAAGGTGTAGATACAGTAGGACAATCAATCCCTCTCCTTTATTCTTTCGAACTATTGCCGGCTCTTCTCATAGATGTGTGTGGCAGTTAAACATCGATATCAATTACTGCAGGTAATTTACAAAGGAGGATGATTTTACGAAGTGCTTTTATCACGGGGTAGTCAGCTGATACCATTTGACAGACTGGATCAGTAGATGAAATATAAACCGCCCCGGAACAACAATTCGTTAAAGTAATAGGTATTAGGGCTCACGAAGCACTCATTCATAACCAGCCAACAGAGAAGTTACAGGAGGAAGTTTATGAGTAGAACTTTACCAAGCCTATCTACTGCGTTCGCGCAACACACCTATAAAATCGCAATTCATTCGGTCTCCTCACAGTGAACGGCGTATGCAGGTCATAATTTGTTATGGCAGTTTGGCCCATGTAGTCTGTAGATCCACTAGCCACTGCCCCAAATAACCCACTATTGTAGTGAGAACGAGCGATCGCAATATACCACTCACCCACCACTATTCATTACCCGGGCAAGCACATGGATTTTGACACCAAAATGGCAGCGATAAAAATACAAAAAGGAACCTTGCAGTGCAGTTTGACATGAAATGGCTCTTGGTACATGAAGGAGCTGAAAATTGACGATTGTGGCAACCGTGACGATCTGAGACAGGTGTCGTACGCAGATGAGTGTGGTTCTGTCAAAACGTATAACTCATGGATTAGTTTTCCGGATGAATAACTCTTGTGCCATCCTCGTCTTTGACTCAGAACGTTATCGGCGCCTTTCATCTAGTTGGTTTCGCTCGATTATTTCAGCTGGTTTGGAGAACTGGGGTTTATTTGCTGAACGGAGACCAACAGATCGTCATTCCGATAAGAAGACATCCGATCAGGAGACCAGGTGGAAACTAACTTTACTTTAATCATAACTTTGGCTCAGATATCCATAGTAATACGTCGTGCTTCAACCGGCGTTACAGACACTAAAGAGCTCTCCGCTTAAGTCTGGTGTAATGTTATACGTATCGCATTTGTCCTGCCCTCAAAGGCATACTGGATCCACCGAATCAATAGGCATCGTTGTATTTGTACTAAGCTCCGGGCAAATTGACATATGCGCTGTCTATACTAACCGTCGCTCAGTCGAACTATGCCGATGGCCACACTTGACCATCTATGCAGTCCCGTCTTGCACTCGAGAATTTCCCATGGAATCTCTTGCTTCACGATATCCAATACTTCATCATGTTTCACCGGTTTAGTGCTGCGAGCAGATTATCCGCACTTGTGGAATCCCATAATCCCGGCCGTCAGGCTTCATGCTTCGCACTGATCTCCCAGGATCACCGTCCCACGCCATAGTCCGGAATTCAGACAAACCACATGATGCACGTCCCGCCTCCAAATTTCAAATGGGCCTACCAGACGGCCAAGTTTCCTAACAGGGATTGGTGAGCAAGTGGCGCAAAGAACCGCTGAACAGCCCCGTGCTATCGGCCGTGGACCTTCGTGGCTAAAACACGGGGCGATGGGGCCGAGTGATTTGGCTGCAAGTGCGCGTACAACCCTCCAGCCGCAAACCCACGTCCACCTAATTTGACTGTCGTTTCAAGGTTGTGTTGATACCTTCGCTTTTGGAAGGCTTGGTAGTTCGGCAGGCCCTTCGGTCTGGAATCCTGATTTTGATGCTGGGACTTGTGGTATGTGGGCCCGGTTACGTAGCATGTGGTATATGGCACTACAGTGGTTCGAATCATTCCATTCGAAATTGACAGGTCGCTGTTCCGTCAGCTAGAGCAGCGTGACAAACCCAACACCATACCCCCAGCGTGTTCATCGTGCACATTCATTAATTACTCTGTTAAACCCGTCGTAATATAATCGGATCAATTATCTCCCCAATATGTCGTGTCCAATGTGTGATGGAACACACCTGACCCATATTCCAAAGGCTAATATATACTATAAAAACAGCCGTTTATTTCCTCAATATCCGGCCCGGCGCCTAAAAGCAACCCCTGTTATGGCGCCTGCCATTCAATGCAATAGATGATCAGCGGTTCAAACTCTGTGACGGTGCCAACCACACCTTGTTTGGCATGACTTATGGCCGTGAACACTGCCAAAATTAGTGCCCAATTTGTGAGTGTCAACAACCAAACAATTTCTGCCACGCTATCCGGATCGGGATAAATTACATTTTGTTATACAGTTTTTGGTATTCATATGTATTCGGCACATTGCTTCTTACTTGTCATAGATGTATTTCTGTTGGCGTTATTCACGTTCAAATTATAAATAATGCTCATGCTAACAACACAACACATCAACCCCCACAAAGTAAACTGACAGTGTGAGCCTGGTGATCAGACACCCCTATCTTTCTCAACACCCTTTCTCCAGTGGTGTCTCAATGAATGACCTCGCTCCGTAGGTACATCTTTTGTAACCCCCAATAGATCCATTCCAGATTGTTAAGGGGTTGAAGGTGCCCTTACCATTCTTTCACATTTGCTTCAAGTTTTGATTAACCACCTTCGCATCTGCAACCAGATTAGTTACCCCTCCAAACCGGGAATGTGTCAGTCAAATGTGGATTGCCTTCACCGACGTATAGAGCACCGGCAATCGATGCCTGTTCATTTGACATTGCGCAGCTTTTTGTCTGAATATCAGAATGTGTGTGAGTAGATCGTGGAATAATTGAACTGCCTAGATTGTCGAAAGTGAACAGATGTCTGAGGAGGTTTATCAGGCATTGCCAAGCACACGATGCCTATGCTTTTACCCTCGACAGTGATTTCCCGGTAAACTCCTCCAGTGAGAGAGATAGTCTTTACGACCGACAGCAATTTGCCATCACGTGCTGACCTGAACTGTACAACTCATGTCGGCTCTCAACTTCTAAATGAACATGTTAGAGACGACTGTCAGTGTTCTAATACGCAAATGACATTCGAGCAGAATAGTTGGTCGTTTAGGAACGTCACCTGAATACGATCCTTTCGTGGTCAATGATTTTGCTGGAACTGAACTCCACTGAACAAATGTGAAGCTGCTGTGGGCAGGAAACCAAGTAACATTCATAGCTGCCACTGTAACAAACCACGAAGGGTAGTGATAAGCGACAGAATTTGAGATACTGTGTATAGACTGCGTTACTCAATTTATTCAATATAGATTTGGCGATTGCTTTTGTCTTAATGTTGACCTTTATTAGTTATCTGAAGGACGGAACTCACGAACATTATCAACAGTGAGTGCATATTTATAGATCGGACCTGATTAAGATGGGGTGTTTTTATGGTTGTATGTGTGCAGATAGAACAGCCATAGTCCTGACCGGCGGATACAGAGGCTCGATCCGTTGCTCACTGCAGCAGCAATTAGGAAGGGGAATGGTTCAAAAGAAAGTTCCTTTAAAAGAAAAAGACAGTGGTAAAACAAAATGTATTGAAATAGCAATGGTGTTGGTGCGATGACACTCGGAACTGCATTGTCACAAAAGTTACTTGTGATCATAAGATGGATAACGCCAATGAAAAATACATCTATGACAAGTGAAAAGCAGTGTGCAGAGTACATGCTAATAACAAAAACTGCATAACAATATGTTGTAACTTATCCCGATCCGGATAGCGTGGTAGAAATGGTGTGGCTATTGACAATCACAAACTGAGACAGTGGAAGTTTGCGGGTATGTAGGACGGGTATGTTGATGTGAGAGTAGTACTTGACTTCTCGACAGCTTCAGGAGAAGTGCCGAGAACGGAATCAGCCCTTGCATGCCCTGTTCGTGGACTTCACCAAGGCGTTCGATTCCGTGAACCGCGAGGCGCTGTGGACGGTGCTTGGTAAGTTTGGATGTCCAGGTAAGTTCGTCAATATGGTTAGATTGTTGCATGCGGGCATGAAGGCGAAGGTGCAATCGTGTGGATCGACCTCTGATGATTTCGACATCGTCACTGGCGTGAAGCAGGGTTGTGTTCTAGCCCCAGCCCTATTTAGTTTATATTTGACTGCGATGGTAACAGTTGCTTTTCAGAACTCTGGAG
>QNGE01003863.1:0-14823 GCA_008508345.1 Paragonimus westermani | reverse complement strand
CGCGCAACGGAATCGGACAAACAGACGAGGAATGGCAAGCGAAAAACCCTCCGATAGAAGGCACCGGTCACACACGTAAACCGGTTAGAAGTGCACACGACGTGTGAACGGAAACCGGGGGGTGCTGCAGGTTGGAATTGCGACTTATAAACGAGAGAGCGCGCGTTGCATGTGACTGGCGATTTGGACAATAAAGATTGTGCTTTATTGGACGCCTTCTCGCTACAATATTACCTGATCACTTATTGTTCTTATCCAATGGTCGGTTGATCTAGTTAACAGTGTTTGTTCAGGTAATACTCAGCTGACCCACGGAATAAGCGCCCTTACGTTCTCAGTCTGGATTCGTACTATTTGAATAACTGGTCGCCTATCTGAGGATTTTGGAGGTGCAAGCTGACAAACGGTGATGTTGTTCGCACGACCATTCCATGTGACGCAGACTGAGGGGGTAGTGGTGAAGAGGTGCCCTGGGTGAACTCTACTTAAACAAATAAGAAGCCTGTTCGTAAGCTCATGCACTGCATCCAGAGTAAACATGGGATGATTTTCACAAGATCCATATTTCCTCGGAAGTCTTCTGTGAAAGGGGTAACTCCTGAGAACATTAAGAACAGCTAAATCGAGAGCAACCTAGACAGCCAAAGGCATGTCAAGCATTGGTTGCCAGTGAGAGTATTCTCTAATGTAAGTATCGTCACTGGTTAAAATATGTATATTGCACATGCAACCAGGTGAAAATCGAGGCTGTTCTTCCTTAACTTTCATATCCTTGGGTACTGTAAGTCAGCTTTAGTTCATGAAAGCGAGTAACATGGAGTCTACAAAATGAAGATTGGTACCTCTGTGGTTGTCATGCAAAATTCAGGCATCTTCGACGCCATTAAGCACCTATCAATTTCTCAGACGGACCCGACCACGTAGAATGCACAGTATTTCTGCTCTTGATGATAGTCATGGCTACCACTAGTGTCAAAAGTCTGTCAGCATTAACTTCAAATTGAATTACAGCATGCGCTTTCGTCTCAGGAGTCAAAGAAATCAGGTTAACCTACAAAGTTCCACTTTTTTGGCGGTCGATAAGTTGGTCTATGACCATCGTGTTTTGTAATTTTACCAGTTGAGTTGTTGTTGATTTATATGGCGAAAACACCTTATGATGCGCAATCGCAAACTATCACATTATTGAAGTTGAAACACCTATGCTGATTTCAAAGTTATCTCATAACATTAGGCTACTTACTAGCTTTTATCCAACACTACAAGTTCGGGGCATATATTAGCCAGAAAATTATAAAAAGTTGTGATTGAGCTTTAGAATGTTGTACACAGATAGCATTTTGTCTCTGTTTGGAAAAGTTATTAGTGGATTCAGACTACCTCCACAACACTCCATTGTACATACGACCTGTTGCATCTCTCCAGATCACTATCTCAACATTTACTCATATCTATGCTGTAACGTTAAACTGTTAGGCATGAGCGTGGCACTTCCTACATCAATGCCACATTCAAATCCGTATCAGTGAACGAGGGTCCTGTCACATGACTTTAGACGTAACATCGGGTGACAAATGCCGGGTAGATGGATTTAAAGGTGCATTTCTGTGTGTCAGGTGAGTTGTGTCAGATAAACCAAAATCATGTGTTCTTGTGTTAACGTGGCCGTCAGATTGCCCGAAACTAACCGACCAGCACACGCACGTACGCGCACACTTTGAAAACCGGTTCGATAAGCTTGCTCCACACAAACACCCACGCATTCAGCTCCAATCACGCATACAAAACGCAAGCCGAAGGTTCATAGGTGGACAGAGTTACCTGTCTCGCTATAAAATAGGGTGACTACTCAGGTTAGTCTGTTGGCTGCGCCCAAGGAAGCGATGTCAGGTAAAAGCTTGACTAAGAGTAAATCATCAAGCCAAAGTCGCTTATCATCTCAGTCAAATGGAGAACTTCGGGATAACAAAACAAAACAGAAGATTTTCTACCGTTGTACAGTTTGTTCAATAGCCAGAGCAACACGTGACAGCGAGGATGCTAAGAACGGGGAGGCGATTGGCAAGCTGCTGTCATCACAAATGAAAAAAAGGCACACCCACGGCATTCAATTGAGCTGTTTGGAAGATCGTCTGAATTTCAAAAAGACTAAAATTATCAGCAGAACTCTGTTTCGTAATTGGGTTCTATACGGCGACATTGAACACTATTTCATCTTTCCACAACATCCACAGCTTTTTATGCTGGCCATCAAATCCGATGTTCCCGGTAAGTCGTTGTTTGAAACGTACAAGTGCAAAACTGTGGAAGACACAAACAAAATATGTGAAACAGTTTGTAGAGCATGTCGGGAACCATCTAAACGTCTGACTGACAACGGCGAAGACCAACGTCCTATCTCAACCATCTCCGATTTATCGATTCACTCAAACGCAGTCTCGCAGCCCAATTTAAACATGAACGATGGGGAATGTGAACAGGAGGATCAAGATGAACATGCGCTTAGCCCTACCTCACCGATCGAATTGCGAGAGAACTCTCCAATAAACTTACCGGTCGTGGAAGTTCGAGAACTGTCGCCAATTGAAGTTCCCATGGTGAAAACAGTCATGCATCGTAGTATACCAAAAACATACGCTCATGGGCACGATCAGTCAAAAGATGAGTCATCTGATGAAGAGTACGAGAAGACAACTTACTTCGATTACCATCCAACGCGCGGAGCTACACTCAACCACGAAGGACCAATTTTTATGTACTTGAGACGTTTTGAGTCCACTCTCTACGAAAACCATGAAGTGGATTGCGCTGGATAGAATCAACACGTTTAATCATACATTTGACACTTGATCAATGACAGCACTGTGATTTCTTATGGCTGTATTATCCAATTTATATACAAAGCACACTTTACAAACCGATTTTAATCTAACAGGTTATGAATGGTGCTATTGGAATCCTGTTTAAGAAATCGTGATATTCTTGATTGGCATGCTGCGAAAAGACTGAATCCCATTTGTCAATAACACTATACTTTTCATGAGGCAGGGATAGCTTTCTTCGGATAGTACATGACAATCACTGTATTTTTCCATTCCAAATACTGATATTCGTTATTGCTTGAATGAATGACGTTCGGGCAAACTTGTCAATGCTAACCAAGTGTGAGGTAGCAGAATGGAAATACTGAACTTTTCAAATCATTTACTGTATTCAGACCAAGAATGTACATTCGCAAAGCGAATTGTTAGTCTAGTTTTATAAGTGTAAAAGGAAGTCTGTCATAATCCTCATTTTATAATCTTTGAAGCTTACTAAATTACAGACTCAATTTCAGTGCTGTTAACCTTGGGTATTGCACAACTAGCACTTTTACGGCGTTTATTTTCAACACAGCTCATTATCTTCACTTTCGAAATGTGGTGTTCCGGGTGTGAATGCGCCCCTGATTTAAGCCATCCTCTAAAATGTGTGTACCAGTCACGTGATAAGAACAGTTAATCAGAATCTTGGACACAACTGAAAAAAGTGTTATCTAAGTTCAAATTTTATTATCTGGCGGCATTTCAAATAGTGTTCTATCGAAATAAGTCCTCCGATTTCATTTCATAAGATAAGACACGAATCTCAATGTGATATTTTTTGGATTTTAGTGAGACATTGAGAACTACAACTAGTTACGCAACCGGTGACCTATATCGGTTTTAGTTTGAGCCCACGGTAGGACTTATTTCCACACCATTCGATGCTTTAGTAATCCATCAATAATAAACAAGTTAGTTCGACAGACATTGGAGCAGTAGCAACTACCTTTTGCAACCAACATTTCAGGACCTTTTTAACTTAGTTTATTTACCTTGCAATTTTTTATTCGCCTACAGCCTAAATTTCGGTAGAGATTGGGTTATCGATAGACCTAGCCATTTGAAGACTTAGCTTCTTCATCCTTTGCACCTAACAACCAGCAGAGTGATCATTCGATCGATTCACATTCACGAATTTCAGTCAAACGTTCATAACGTATGCAAAGTACTTTTCACTGTACTTTTGTTCAGCAACCAGGCCAAGATCGGTATGACCTTTGAGGCCAACAAATGATCACAACAGCCTAAGCAGGACATCCAAAAATTATTCGTTCGGTGCAGAATAAAGTGATATATTGGTCGTCTGTCACAGTTACAAATCGCTTTTATTAAAAAGGGGCGTTTTAAGATGATCTGAGTGTCTGCTTTACTGAGCTATTTTAACAGCCGTTATTTCAAACAAATTAGCGTCGCGTTTTTCGAGTATTTCTGGTGGATTTGTGAACTGTCTAAACCGTATCACATGAAAAATTCTGTGAAACGACCCTGTGATCCTGTTTGTAAACACGGGTAAATCATCTAATTAAATGTATTTCTAAGAAACACAGATATTTTTTCTGTCGCGGTACTAGTGCAGAACCACTATAGTGTTCAAGCGAATGACTTGGAGATGTAATGCTTCCTTTGGAGTTTGCCGATTCCATGAACGTGTTTCGAGATGGCCCAGGATAGTTTGTTACGTTGCAGCCTCATTTAGTCTATCGCTCACTCACTATAATAACCAACCTTCCATACAGATTGTGCATTAACTAGCAGCTTATCAGTTACGGAGTCTATCAAAACTACCTGGAACTAATGCTTGCCGGCAACTTACATTAGTCAAGCTATTTCACTTAGTTTTATTGGACATACTAATCAGTCATTTAACGAGTTGCTGTTTCCAGTGGTCACCAGTGATGCGGTACATAACTCTGTTCACCCTTTGGGTCTCCGTGCATGCCGGGAGATCGTGTTTCTTCCCGCAACTTCAATGACCGATATCCTCTGATTTCATGGATAGATGGCTGAATTAGCATTCTCCCCTGATATTTATTTACAGGTTGTGCGTTCGAGTCCCCACCTTGCGTACGGACCCAGCCAGACAGAAACAGCCGGCCACTATTTTGATGATGGTCACTGAAATCAGCTGCCTGAAAAACTCCCACGTATCCATTTGCGGTGCCATATCGGCGTCTTGCGAGTTTGTAGACCAACCATAAACGGCTGATCGATTACAGACAATGACAACAACAGCTAAGAAGATCGATCCCCCACTTTGTTAAATTCGTTTTAGTACGTCTCAAACCCCCATTTTGAACTGTGAACAAATCAGGTCCATACCACACAAGTGCGGCCTTCCCGATTACACCTGCTGCCTTCAGCTCGACGAAAGGATGTTTTCTGACGCATGTATCCATTGTTATGCTCAAAGAAAATTTTTATTGTCCTTGTAAGTGTTGAGGTCTAAGAAGATTTTTAATAGTTATCTGCACACTGCCCAGCTTTAATAAGCCCGCTGTGTGCGGTATATCAAATTATGTTACTCGTAATACAGAACCACGATATGCAAGATTTCTGTTTCCAAGGTGCAACATTTGTTTTGCTTTATCTAATCGTTTCTTTTTCATTGACTAAAATTGGTCGCATATTTGTGGTTAGTTCGCGGACTATCCAGCATCCATTGCGACCTTAAATGAGAAAGTCAAAGACTTATGCAAGCAAGTAGTACCATTTCCTCTGGTGGTTTGTCTGCGTGACATTCCAACAACTATTTAATCTACGTGTGGCTCGGTCTTCGCGACTGTCATCGTATATATATATATATATATATATATATATATATATATGATAACGGATCCTAGTGTGGATTTGAAACGTCACAATAAATCGTTCACCACTCAGCGTCTACCTTCTTTTTTGATTAATTTACATATATATATCTGTATACATTGATTATCTGAACATACTCCTTTCATAAGTTTATTGTTGTTTCCTTCAATTGGTATCATTTACAGCTACCGTTTAGATCTCCAATGAATTGTTTATCTGCCACGGTTAAGAGCGTGTTGACGGTTGACCCCTGTTTTAATTCTGATGACTTTCGCCTTCATCGTCGGTATCAGTTGTTTTACTCTAATTAAGGAACGCACATGCTGATTTGGAGTAAGTATATTCTGTATAGAGCGAGCAGAAGAATAACACCATGCGGTTTGCGTCCGAGTTGAGTTTGCTTTAACGCAAATGGTTCAGGCATACGAAATACCAAACCACAAAAGACAAATAAAAAGGCCGATATCTTCAATCTATTCCGCTGCTTGTTCTAAGATGCAAGCAAAAAGTCCGAAGACTTAAGCAAATCGTACACTACTAAATACATAGCGTACAACAGAGAAAAGAATGAGAAAACAAAGGACACATTACAGTAGCCTGTCCTGTTCAACTTGTTCTTTTGCCACATCCAAAATACGTGTCTGCGGTGCTGAAACTGAGAAAAGGAAAGCAACACCGGATAGTTCGAATTTGGTCGAAGCGCTGGCTTGCTTTTAGGTGTTTTTCACCATACCAAACAGTTACTTTTGTCACCACAGCGTAAGGTAGGGACGTCTGATTGTAATTGGCTGTAGATACCGCAACAGACCTTGTTTTGAGCAGACAGTATAACAGGGAAAGTGTTTTTTGAGTCAGACGCATGCTGCGTAATCCGTTGGCATTTCACAATCGATGACATCGATCCACTCCGGGTGTTTGTTGTTGAACCATTAGGGAATTGCACGGCCACTTGTTGGGTCCATAGCAACACAAACATAATAACGCTATTTCATGACTGGCATTCATCTCGGCTTGCATAGAACACTGGGTATACATAGGTTGCATTCATTTTTTAGGATTAAGAGATCATTTGATTGATTGGAAGTGCGTAACTAAGACCACTTTGCATACGGCCACTGTTTTTAAAGCAGTTAAAATACTGACAACGGGTTATCTTGTGCTCTACTCAATTTAACAACATATTCGTTTATCATGAAAAGTGGTTGTGAAATCATTGCAAAGTTGGGCACTGTATTTTGGAATTTGTTTTTTTAATCTACTGTACGATTCCCTTTCGGTAACTGTGTTCAAGATAATTCTAATTGACCTTTTTTAATGTCTGGCGTCATCAATGAGTGGTTGTCTTGCTTGGCCAAACGGTATGGGTATCAGTCTGTTCTTGTGTATTGTCGAGGTGAAACTGACAGCGTGTAAGTGCTAGCCGGCACACGTTTACTTTTGGTATGTTACCAAACGAAAGACCACATGGATCGACCAATGCTTACACTAGGTCAGCTTAGCTTCAAAAGTACACAAATAACGGTTAATACCTACGCCATTTGACCGAACAACACGGATTTGCTTCTTATATTAAATGTGTGAGAACACTTGCTCCAGCGCAATGTGTACGATGCTTATATTTTTGGGAGGGTCCTTTTTCGAGTCTCCCGTTGGATTCATGCACAGTAACTGTTGATCAACTATGGATTACATCCGGGGATGGCTAAGTTTTTGTCGGTGTGGTCGTGTGCCTGGTCATTTATGAGTTCAGCAGGTTGAACTGCCTAAAACGATACACGTAACAAGCGCATCACGTTGTACCAAGTGCATAGGAGGCCGATGAGTCTATTTTGAAGTAAACAGTGGCCATAGGTGACGGAATAAAGAGAATGAGCAAGGTAGCAGTAACATGCATTTGCTCTGAGTTTGGTAGCTCTTTACTTTAAAAATCAGATCACGTCAGCGACCTATACGAAGTAGTAACATTTAAGCGTTCATGAGATGATCATTTTTCATACGTTTCAACTGTAAAAAGTGCAACTCTGAGGCACGTAGATTTTACGGTGACCACACTAGCACGTGAGAGGACTGACGAAGCCGCAGGGAGTAAATTCGATTAAATCACGTGAATCAGTCATAATGGATAATGCCGACAAGTTACTCTTCGATCGAATTCGCTCAAGTATTATATGTGACAGTAGATGGTGGAAACTAAAAATAAATAAGTGAGCCCTTCACTTGAAGTGAACTTTGGATTTGAATACCATTTTAATGCGTCCGCTAAGAATCCAGATCTAACACAACAATTTGCTGGGTAGGATGTGACTATTATTACCCGTCATGACGATAGACATAAAGTCCCCCATGACAGTTTTTTCCAAACCGGTCGGACTGTCGAGAAGTCCTCCAGCATACTTTAACGGAAATTTCAAACATTCATGTCCTCGGATAAACTTAGAACACGCAAGTAAAATTACGTAAGATGTACTCTGCAAAGACATTTCACCTGAACTCTTCGGTCACGATACACGGACTTTGATCAGTTAGCATACATCAGTTTAAGTGAACGTAAAATAAAAATAAGCCATCAGGTACAATAAGAATAGCGTACAGAACTAATCACGTTCGAGTGGGTCATCATGACTTAGAAAAACGAACAAAATTTAAATTTTAAACTGGTCGAATAGGGAACTAACGATGCAGACAATATCGATCTAACAGTGAGTCAGGCAGCCTAAGATAAAGTTCAAGACAAGAGAAGGAGATAAACTTTGTAAGCGGCACAACCAAGATATTCAAATACTAATAACAACCACCTACCGAATAATATAAACTCGTAATTACAAACTCTTAGTAGCATGGCAATGATAGGTCAAGGACCATTTGCTTCTGTACACAAAGTGAGGGTTTGTAAAGGTGTATCACAACGGCCACAACAAGAGGTAAAGTACGCTTACTGGTTGGGCGACATAACAACACACTGAAAGCCTTCTTCACTCGAACTGTGCGTTCCGTTTCCTCCAAATGTCGTGTGGTAGAAGATAGTGCTGCACCGGTTTTGTTTTTCACTGGACACTGGAATGTGCTCCGAGACACGTGTCTCAAGTGTCCTCATCGTTCTGCTGATGTATTTAATTTCACAAGTACACATGAACTCATAAATAATGTTGGATGTGGCGAGTGAGTTGCATGGACGTTTTCTCGATGTGCAAGGAAGCCCTGTCATCTGGCTGATCAGTTTTAATTCTGTCCTGTTGTATGCAGCTCTGACGGCGCACTTCAATCGACGCTGGATCAGTATGAGTACATCCTCACTCCTGTACGGCAATGCCATGTACACGGGTTTGCGTGAAGTAGTTTTTGATATTGACCGTCTCGAACTTTCTCTGGTATATGTCGAGATAAAGTGCTCGGGGTTTCCGTCAAGCACGCCAGAGAAGGGTCAAAACGGTCACTGTCAGAAGCAGTGTCACACAAATCCGTACATACAACATTGCCATACAAGGGGGAGGATGTAACCAGCCTCATACAACGTGGGTTAAAATGCGCCGTCAGACCTGTGTACAACACGATGGAATTGAAACTGATCAGTCAGATGACACCACTTCTTTGCACACCGAGGAAACACGCACGCAACTCACTCGCCACATCCAACATTATTTATGAATTCACTTTTACTTGTGGAATCAAATACATCGACCGAACGAGGAGGACGCTTGGGACACGTGTCTCGGAGCACACTCCGAATTGTCCAGTGTGAAGCTCCCGAAAAAGTTAATCAGCACGACTCAGGATTCAGGTCACATGGTTACCTCGTTCAGATATGGGACAAAAATATTCCTCTGTAATGACCTATTTCAGGAGGTGGTGTTCATCAACAGGTGCTGAACAACCCTTTTTTGTCTTCACAGTAATACAGTGATCTTCCCTACATTCAAACACTTAACTCTTCCCGACTGCGAAAAATGCCTGTTGTTGTCCAACGAACTTAAATCTGATTTCTACTTTCTGTATACATATAATTCCCCTGTATTTGGATTTATTGACGGATCGATATCCTCAAGAACGTTATTCAGCCATGCCTTTTGCATCCCGATGACACTTTTGAGTAAACTGGACGTTGGCATAACAACGCTAACAGAGCCTCTGATGCTTAACGTGCTAGTAAGTAGATGCAAGACCCAACAAAGAGTCCCGGCCCTATAGGTTCGGGGCTGGAGGAGGGATGATATCTTTTTCCGATAAAAGTGTTACCAGTTCTACTGCCGTCCCACCTAACCGACGCCCGGGGATACATATTTAGGACCAAAGAGCTGGTTGAGAACCCCCACCCGTTCTCCCGCACAAGTTTGGGTATCATAACAGTGTATCAGCCCACAAACAGCCATAAAGCCTCACAAAGCCACAGCTTCCTTATGGCATCGGTCAACTCGCAGTGCAAGCTGAATACCCTGTCTGCTGTATACAACAAGGTAGACAGGCAAAAACATTATACTTGTGATCCGCTTCTTAATGTTCTATCAAAATTACCTCCCATATCCATCCGGACTACAATTTCTAGTAATCATTACACATACAGCACAACGGATATAGCTAATCCTGGTACCGCTGTCCCGAGGATTTGTCATCACACAGACTCTGGTTTCCATCCTTAAAGTTAGAAAACCATTTAGGATGCTTTCAACACTCGCAAACCCAAACGGACTGTAACTCAGCACAGCATCAAAAACACAGCTCTCACATTGTCCCTTCAGTACTGGGTGTATAGGTCAGATGGCTCCAGGGCCACCGCTGACAATCATCTTTAGGTGAGTATAAACCTCAGCACAGCGGTCGCAACCGTATTGGTAGGTTGGATTCCCGGTGGCAATTGTTAACACCAGCTCCAGAATCCAAATTATCACCTTTCATTGTGTCTATTCATATTTTACCTGACCACAGGACCGTCACTGTCAAGGGTCCCCTTCACTAGGATCTATCTTCTCTTCCTAGGTCGACAAGTAGCTCTGATATAATAATATGATATGACTTGACGAGTATGAGTTTTGTTTAGATGGCAGGTATGGGTTAACATCATATCGCTCAGATGATGGTGGGAGGTTTTGCCATTGTTAGTGCTATACTTTCCGCCTTCCTTCCCCGAATCTGATCTGATCACAGACCACAAAGCTGTTAGTTATAAATGGCATGGCCCCATCCAGAATCGCCGTTCTTAATGGATCACACATTCGGAATCAGATCTTGCGTTTCCACGTTTTTGTTTTGTTTTTACTTCTACCAAGCAACGGTACTACCGACTTCAGCAACTGATGGTCGAGAAACTGGCCAAGCTGCCACTAAAACATGACTACCCAACCAGTCCAGGATGCAAACTTAACAATTTTGATCCGAAGATGGAAACGGATGCTGGACCCTAGCCTCACAAACCACTCGTGAAACAGGTACTATAGCGTGCTGCACGATGATTCATGGTCAGACGAACACTGAAACTCATCAAGGTCTCTAGAGTTGTTGCGTGTCAGACGGAATATTCTGCATGGGAGTTCATATAACAAGCTTTTGGGGAGTGTCACGAAGAAGCTTAGGCGTAGTACTGCCACTACCGGGAAAAGTTGGTGAAATTAAACCGCTTTTGCATTAGTGGAACACTAACAGGCTCTTCAAGCTTACCAATGCTAATAGACCAGATTGTCCGTTTGTCAGTGAAGCAGTTACCGAGGCAGAAGACAAAACTGTCCATAATAACTCGAGAAAATTGGAGTGTTGGGCGGAGTGCTTGGAATAATCCGCTGAAACCGGAGTCTGCATTTATACTGTCATTCTGACGGTTGGGAACAGTGGTTGTGGTGTTGTTTGTAGTTCGGGTTGATGGTTTTGGTATTCATATGTTCGCCGAGCTTGGCATTTAGGTTGCAAACGTTTCATCACCAGGCGAGGTGACATCATCACTGATGATGTCACCTCGCCTGGTGATGAAACGTTTGCAACCTAAATGCCAAGCTCGGCGAACATATGAATACCAATACTGTCATTCATAACAGTGCTGTTTGCCCACCGGACCTCGTGTGAACAATTTACCAAGAACTTAAGGATGTGAAAGTAGAGACATTGACTCAGTTGTTTCCATTTTTGTGGACGGCGGAGAACACCTTTCCGCTGCTAGCGTCACCAAATAAGAGTTTACATATTGGAGAAAGGAGCCAAAAGCCTTTGTGAAGCCGATGGATGAGTTAGCTTGATCCCAGTCTTTACTTAGGTTCTGCCATACACTGAGCTTCGTCGACTCATTGCAGATTGGGAAAAATGTAGTAGGAGACAATACGATGAAATTCGTTTTAGACGAGAGTAAATCGGTCAGCTTTCCACTCTTCGCCAAATTCTAGTACAGCCAGCCAGCAATTATCACTTTTGACTATGTTCACAAGGCCTACGACGAACGGTGATAAACATTCAAGAAGCCATCATACAGACTAAGGTGAATTCATGGTTAAAATAACCCAATGCACTAATGTACGAATGAAGATCACTGTCGACCGTACGGTATACATTTTGTAGTCCTTCCGTGATTAACTCTTAAGCCAGAGGACAACCCATACCATGCGGCGGAAAAACCGAACACCCTAATAATAGGTCATTGTCATTATGTTGAAAAATGTTCGTTAAAGCCTTTTGTACTGTGTGCCTCATGTCGCACTTCGTATTGTTGCAGTAATTTTTTTACGTTGCTAGTGATAGATTCATTTGACTGTTGATAGTTAATGAGCGCGCTTTGCCTTGCCAGGTATACTGCATTCTACTCAGGGCTTTGAAAAATGATGGGATACAGTGTTATATAAGAATGGATTCCTGTCAGTTCACCAACATTTGTTGGTCTATTTGAATAGTCAATTAACCGGAGGTTCCAGTGTATGTTACACATACTGTACTGTGAGAGGCTTAGTTGTCACAAATATCTGAAGAACTAAAAGCAACAAAGTCAGCTCATATATATATACTTGGGAGATAGTCATATGTGACTACCTATCTAATCACAGGTGATCGTTACTCTAATGGCTGTGATGAAAGAACCACTAACGCACTCCGGAAACAAGTCCTAACGTCAAAACACTTATCCACCAAACCCACTTCATATACTGACCAACTGACGGTCACATTCAATCTGGCTTTGACAAGAGGTCAAAACTATTTTCAACATCGGAGTAATCCATATTGTTCGGGTTGGTATACACTGCAGTTTCAAGTGAATGCAGTTTACAGGGAAACGAAATGAATCGTCAAAATAAGCGAATTTCTTAGGTTGTTGTCACATTGCTTTCCAGCTTAAGAAACTATCGTCGTGAAAACGAAACCCTTACTCATACCCAACGGTGGCTATGACTCCACTGAACTTTTGTGGTTTGAACTACTGCCACTGACTGGTAGATGGATTACATGTAGATTGCTTTGTGATTGGTGATCCATAAGGCTCTTTTTTGCTTATACTCACCTTTTGCTTCGAATGCTCTAGCACGAGGAAGTGACGGGGAAATTTACACACTGCACATACATGATAATTAACTGCTGGCCGCAGACATAAGTCGTCTACAACATTCATTCGATTTCAACAAAAATACGCATACTGGATCAGCATAACGTACAGCTGGTGCCGTCGTGGATTGCAGTGTCTACTATAGTCACCTGTGCACCTAGTTTTGTAGTTACGTTTCTCACTACTTGTAAGTAGCCCCAAATATTTATATATCAGTTAACGGGGTGGATTACCAATTTGGTGTATAGCGGTAGGATCATAATATTTCTACATGTTCAGTTGAAATACAGTGTGATCTGACCAACGTGGTTCGTGATTATAAGCTAAGTAAAAGTTCAACCAGTAGGCATCAAATAACATTTGCATGTGAAATTTATCAGTTTCAGTCAAAGCACAGGTTCCCAGGATCGCAAGCAGGTGCCCCCATTGACGACTAGTGAAGCGATGATCAAATGCTTCGAATTAATTGGGACTCACAACCCCAAACATGCCAGTGGATTGAACCCAAGCATTTACCCGCTAAACAAAGACGTCGTGGCCGCCTGGGTTGCAGGAATGTTTTGGGATTGGCTTCCTTAGCTTTCGATCTTTCTTTTGCTCATAGGTTGAAATCGATAAGCTACAAAACGGTTGGTTGATTTCAGCCCGTAGGCAAAAAGTAGCCCAATGGCTGCAAAATCTAAGGTACTCGGTGTTAGTACTTGAATTTTTTATCCAGAGAGTCTCCAACAATGTTGTATTTTGTTACAACAACGCGAATGGACCAAAATGTTTTTGCATTCTCGTAGAAAGAAAACTTTCGCTCATTTTCCCATCAGGCTGTAGATGGGAAATTTGATGTGACTGTAGTAATTTTCTTGACCGATACTCCTCTTTTCCGCCAGCGTGTTATTACCTTTTTCTTTGTAATATTCTTCATTCACCCCACTTACTTTTCGCTCTCTCTTCGTCAAACCGGAGGTGAAACTGCTCCAGCTCTCGGCGGAATACCTGATCAAGGCTGTAAGATACGTTCAAAATTTTACAGCCAGCAGATGGGGGACAACATGAGCGACCAGGTGAGCTATTGCTCAACTAGATCAGACCAACGGACGAGACATGGTAGGCAAAATGGGATGGATGACCAGATCGGTGGTTCGATTATTCCAACACTCAGGGGAATATCCCAACACGGTCGTAGAATACGGTAAAAACGGACAAGGAATCGATTGCGGACAACATGAGCGACCGAACGAGACACCACCCAGCGAAATCGAGCCGACGAAAGAGGAATGGCAGGCAAACCCCCACTGTCCCGACAAAAGGCGTCGGTCACACCCAAACCGGATCGAAGTGCACACGGCATGGGGCGGAAACCGAGCTTGTGTTGTGGACCGGAATTCCGGAGCATAAACGACAGAACGCGCGTGGTGAAGCATCTAGCAAGCTGGACAATAAAGATTGTGCTTAAGTGAAAACCTGTTCGCTACAATCTGTTTCCGAACTTGGGATTCAGCGTCGAATACACAGTTTTTCAATTATAATAATGTGTACGTTGCTTCGCCAGTATGACGACAAAAGCTACGTAGGCGCGAAACATGTGTTATTGATGGTTAAAAATCGCCAAAGTACTCATTAGAAAAATGGTGTAGCGAACAAGCTCGT
>QNGE01003862.1:3881-73619 GCA_008508345.1 Paragonimus westermani | reverse complement strand
TTACATGGACAGATGGGCAACTATCACAGCGAATCGTCAGACACATTCCGAAGTGGTTGAAGCAAATGACGACCCACCGGCCCCAAAGTTGATTCACCAGGCTCACTCAACTTAATGTTACGCGATCGAAACCTAAGGTTACTGGCTTTCTGTGAAGCGATGCATATCCGAACTTACCAGTCAGTGTTGCCTGTACAAAAATGGTTGAGACAACCTATCGGTTCACCATAGTCAAGATTACGTAACACTTGGTGCACTTGTAGTTGTGTGTCTTTCCGTGTGAGGTGGAACGGAGGCAGAGAAATATATTGTCAGACTTTTAAACCGCATCTGCTCACTTTCTCCAGTGTGTTGCCGAGTCGGCGGTTTATGCAGTCTCCGTAGAGGAGGCCCCAACTGGGAACACACCAGTTGACCGAACCATAACGTAATACCCCATACTGTTTCTTATCTTACTGTTTGGTGTTCTCGACAAAGAGCTATTGGCGAATCCCCGTTCTCACTCTTAATCCGTATACTACAACCCGTTTGCCTTTATCTGTATGATGCATATAACTGGAATGTTTTACGTTTGCGACTGATGAGACTAAACGAAACGTTAACATATCACAATATGTATTCTTTCTGCTCCGTTGAAGTGGTTGAGGGAGGCTCATCCTTTACGATGTATATTTTTAACTTCACAACACAACACGGATTATCGTAACAAGCGGACCTGATCCGGTTCGTGAGAAGTGTTGTCTAAAGTCTGCAACTTGTATAGCTCCCTGTGGAGCACAGCGCTTAGCGGTCTGATGTTAATGCACACACGAATTTCACCAGATAATTCCAGTCTTCGTGTCATGAAGTTGAACCGAATAACCGTTGATCTTGTTGGATCTGTTTGTTACTAGATTTCACGACGGCAAGTTACAGCGCTCAGTTTGCCGCGAAACGACATAGGGTAGTCAGTATTTTCAGTTTTACAACTTCGTTCTCGTTGCACACACACGGGCTTTGGTCTAGACACTGCTCCATAGAGCTAGACATATTTGTTCATCCGACACGCTGAACACAGATCAGAAGTTGATGAGACAAACCGCACTAGCAAATGGATATCCCGATAAATTCACTGAGGCACACAATACGGTGAAGAGGAATACTGAAGCCATACTTACGACTCAAAAGAAGGAGTCTTCCAATTCCTGTCATTCAAAGGCGATCATTCAGCCGACGACATGAAGCACAAACTGAAGTCTGGTATGGCTTGTTTAGGATTTTTCTGAGACTGGGTAACCTCTTCACCATGGATGGCGTCCAGTGTTTTCGGGTATCGTGAAATCGGGCAGCTAACCACACTGTGGTCCGCTGACATGCAAATGCTTACCGCTTAGATCTTACCATCCCAAACAGTTGAGAGAAGCATCGGTTTGGCATGTGACCTCTATGTGCAGTTTACTTTGAGTGGAATGTACCTCGAGTGTTTATGACTAACCTGTCTAAGTGCGTGCAAACCGCGCCAGATGTCGATAACTTTTGATTCATGATCACACTATCCTTGAAGTCATACAGTCGATGTCGCACTACGATTGTCACATCTACCCGGATTGTTGAATTGTCTTTTTCTAACGTTTCTTACTGGGTTTCCACTTCTCTGTTTTTGCCTTCCGGTTGGCCATCTTCTCATTCCAAAGACAATAGGTAATGTGTCATGTTTTGTTTGTTCCTGTAGCTTATAACCAGACTTAGTTTTCCACCGCTGATATTTGTCTGAATTTTTTCAGCGACTTCTTCTTGAAACTGACAGCAATCAAAACATGTTTTGTTGACTAAGAGGGAAGTTCCATTCAGTGTTATCACCAATCACCATGTCACATCAAGCAAGTGCAACTTGAAAATGATGTGGTTTATCGTACTCATCTAGGTAGTTAACCGACGAATACTGTCCAGTCGATTATAAGTGTAACCTGTCACAGCGAATGCTTTTGTATAACTGTTGATTTACCTGAATTACTGGTGAATCCAGCAGTTACCGAATACCTAGTGCAACAATGCAGGCTTTATGCAGTGCACTTATATGAGATGAAGCATTTTCCGGGAAAAACTTCTTGTATTTTCAATCCACAGTTGTTGTCTCATTAGTCAGTATGGTCAGTAGAGAGCGGATATTCTTAGCCGCTCGCGCATTCAGGCTTGTTTCATTAGTCATACATGAAGTTACTGAACTCTTCTCCTAAACTTTAGTGACTTCTAAAATTTATCTCTTAACCTACCTTTTGGCAGACTCGTCAATCATTCCGTTGGGGTTTTCCTCCTTGAAACCTCCTAAACTTCAACAAGAAGTTCCCATTCAGAAGCACGCAAATAACGACTGAAGCCACCTCCTGTTGCAGACAAGTCTACCAGAACTCTTCCGTGACCGCGGACGAATCCCCGCTTTCTCCTGAGAGGACAAGCGAGCGGATGTCAGTTTTCTCCATGATAATCTGAAAACCATTCGTTGCTAATTATACAAGCGTTATTTAGTAGCTTAAGGAAGCTTTAGATCAATTGTTTAAGCCGAAGCGTTCGCAGTCAATCGCCTCAAGCCAGCTCTGTCTGTTCGGATACAAATTTTGCGGATCTAACCATTCCCTGGACTTGGTGACCCATCTTAACCCGCTTACTTATTGTCAACCCCCTGAACTGTTTGTTACCAGAAAACGGTCCAGGTTGTAGTTTGATACTAACGAGTTAACACGAATTGCTTGCATCTACCAGTTTTCGTGTTTTAAATGCTTTGTTCAAACTTCTGAAGTGAGCTTATTGCTTCAAAATTCCTTTTAAAGCAACGGACTGGAAATTGGCACATTTAGTTTACCACATTCAAAAAAACAGGCAAATCGCCCTTTTTCATGTTCTAGTATACTTGTATTCTTGGTTCAGCGAATTTTATGCCGGATGGCACAACACACTGGTTTCGTAATTCATCTGGATTTCGTGAATTGAAATGCACACATCAAATCCTTTGCGTATGTAGCTTTTTAACCTGAGGGCTGAAGAACTGGTGAGTTGGTTGGGAACAAGATGATATGCGTTGTGTGCTTCGAGTGGATTTCCACGTAGACTGAGCAGCTGTAGAGCATATTCAACATACTTTTACCAACAAATGCTGTCGCGTTATTCGTTGTCTGTTGACAAGTGAAGTTGATCCCTCAATCATTCAGCCTTTTAGATTTACACACCAACTTGGCTGTTTACTGGTATTGACAGATCTTTGTTTCCCACCGCCAAAGCCGTCAGCTTTTCAGTTTGTTCGCTGGCTGTAAACAGGAAGTTGCTTTGGTCTCAACATACCATTACTTTTTATTAGTTCTCCTGTTCGGTGCAAGATATTGTCCAGGAGGCACACGAACATCTAAGACAATATTTTCCAAACTGAAAGTGTGATTCATTTTGTATCTGCTCATTTCCGATAGTGTACGACTTAACCAACCTTTCTTAGAGACTGCAAATTACACGGTCGTAACAAAAAATGTTACAACCTACTTCTGTTTACTTTCAAAGTTCCGTCTACCTACCAAGAAAAAAGTACCACCACCATGGAAACCTATCTCAAAGTTCCAATTTGACACAATACTCTTCTCGTAAAAGTTCGATTATCTTTCACTGAACACTGTCTGCGTGAACCAACGGTAAAATTGCTTCCCTCAGTAGCAAACAGAACGAGCTACTCCTAAGTTTACGTACTGCTGTCCGGTGAGATTTCTAGGTGGTTCATTCGCTGGCCCTGAGATCAAAAATTTGGGTAGTCAAGCATCTCATAAATGTACCTCAAGTGTCTGGCAGTGGAGTCAAAAATATCTGACGGGAGATCGAACTGAAGAGCATAAATGACCGAGTAGGGTTAGCGTTTGGCTGATGCTGACAAGTGTAATATGGGTGTGCCCACCCAAACAAAGGTAGATACTCTGTTTGTGTAACTCCACTTGGCTGTGTCACCTCAGTTTGTTCTGGCCACGGTTGATCAAGTACCATGGCAACTGACTATTGACAAGTATCTCAATGATTGTCAGGCATCGTAGGGCCAGGTACCAGAAAGCAGCAGAAAGGCTAGAGCCTGAACCAAGCTACTCAAATTGCTTTGAATCCAGAATGTCCATTTGTGCTTAACAGTATGGCGCATTCACGTCCGAAGTTTGTGACGAAAAGGAGGAACGAAAACTTGGTTAAACAGATGGATTGGGAAGGACATAACATTACGAGCAAGTTGTAATACTCAAGGTTTAGCCCTCTCAAGTCGGTTTCCATAGGATTTTTCTCTCATTTATCGTTAACGTGTCAATGATTGTTCTTCATCTTGCAGAAATTTTGTGGCACAATGTACTTATTGAATAAATCTGCTAGATGTCATAATAAACTATTGCAAATTCTTTGACGAGGTTTGGTGATAGTTCGTCAACTAATCAACAAATTTGAGCAACATTTGGCAGCAAAAATTGTATACAAAAGGGTGCTAGCGTTTACCAACCCCAATTAATTTTCAGTTTGCTTATCCAAGAGGGGAACATAAGATTGGAGTTTCAATTGTGCTTTAGCTATTCTATACTGAGTGTCCGTATTTCTGTAGTTTGTTGAACATTTAGTGCAATGTGCGTACGACAACTGTCACTCCGTTCAGTTGGCAGTAGGTATCACAGAAACTTCACATTCAACTATACCGTGAAATTCGCTCATGAACAAAGGTCGAACAGAATGATCACTTTGAATCATGTATTACCTGCCAAGTTAACATCGCTGTTCTGTATTACATACTTTGCACACACTCAGACAGATGTTTCTCAACATCGGAAATCAATCAGTTCTCAGATTTTTAGCTTAACCGGTTCCGCATTTATAAACGAAATGGTAAATACAATATGAATTGGCAATCATAAACCGAGTTCCACCGAATGGGAATACCGAGTACGGCTGGTTCAGTTGCATCCATTGCTCGTGTGATCAAATTCATTAAACATTGCTTTGCTGTGTGCATAATGAAATAAACTTTTACAAGTAGCTCCTGATATGTCTTCTTCCGCTGCACAGTAATTTCGCTTTTGGATAACTGTTTTGTACATGGTAACTTAGATCAGACCTAGTCAGGAAAAGTCTGGGCTTCTGCTGGTCTCGGCCTAGCGAGAGGAACACTGTACTCAAACGCGGGAAACGTCATGCCAGCTGACCTACGAAGCCGCCTTCTATGAGAACCGACGACTTACATAATATGGATATGGTGGAGTCGAGTTGGTCAAACAAGCATGTGAGTATCTTATTCTACACTAAGAGTTTAGATGCTCTGAGGTTACTGCATTGTTGAAAGAACAACATGGATTTCTACTGGATGGTATTTTTAATACCGTGGTCTTTCTGGCGTCCGGATCGCATATCTAAAAACAGTAAGCATTCGGTGGTGTCAGAGTGACTCGTGAATCTGAGGTCGGCAGAACAACTTTCCAAGTGTTTGACTAGTCCACATGGTGTCTATTTGGATCACCTGAGTATGAGTCTTGTCATCAAGATAACGCTAATGGTATGAGAAGATGTCTACGTCTGCGGCTGACACAATATTAATCCATAACATGAAGAAATTCGAGAGTTTGCATTCTACTGGGCTGACCCTGGCCTTAGTTCTAGTATGACTCTTGTGTCTTAAGTATTTGTACGGAAAGTGTGTTTTTGACTTACCCAGTAACCCAAACCATAGAAAGATCGCGAACAACAGTGTAGTTTATATTGTTTCGTGATTCTCACCCATAAACCGATACTCCAAGGCTGGTTTCGTCCTTGTTTAGACTCACTGAGCAGAGACTGTGTGAATGGGGGATCGAACCGGTAACTCTTGGCATTATGAGTCAAAGCTCTTATCCGCTTGACCAACGGTTCTGAGGACGACGCTTGTGAGAGGATATTATATAGGATTGACAAGTGACATATTTTATACCCGGTTAACATAGATGGGCATAATGCAGCCCTGACTGTCAATTCGCACTGGCTACAGATTGAAAAACAAGTTGCTACTTAACTAATTTTAAAATCCGCATCGCAAATGACGCCCATAGAACTGTTGTCCGAGTGATCAGAAGTTTAGACTCGTATCGAAAAGGGTTACCGTTCCGAACCTTCATTCATACTAAATCTGTCCGCTCAGTCCGAACAAGATGGAGAACAATCCTGGGGTTTCCGTTCGAAGGTGAGCCTCGTGAAACGGTATAACTATCATTCCGAGCTTTTGCGGTTCTAACCATTGCAAAATCCGACAACTCGAGATGAACTGTGCTCATCCATAATGATGGGAGTGTAAAACAAGTTACTATTCAACGTTACATTTTGTCTACGTCTGATTTGTACCCCTCCCCGCTTATCATACGCAACGCGGTGAGTGCGTGTTTGTCTGGCACCCGCAGACATTGTCCGATTAAAACACGTCTGGGTCAGTCGACCAAGACAATAACAACACATGACAGGTGGGTTGTGAGCTGTTGATGGCGATAAGACTGAGTGGGGCAAACAACACTAAAATTTCTGGATAAGGAGCAGGTGGTACTAGTTAATTTAAGTTGAAAACCGGTCAGAATCGATCGCCACGTTGCAAATATACCCAAGGTTCCCAACAGACCTTTTTTCGAAAACAGGACTACACTCGAGTTTCGCTCTTGCTAGGGTTCCCACTGATAAAGATCTTTTCCACCCCGTGTTTTCACACAACAGTCGTGTTGACCACTGTGTCTGTAGTCTCACAATATGCTACAGCGAACCGTGATGGGTAAACGCTCAACCGCATTTACTTTTGGGTAATGCTAATATTGCCGGGTCGCTTGAAGTGGTGATATCGTGGGCGGTTAAATTCAAATTGAACGCCGATTAAATTTGGTTGCAACTGTCACATTCCATTATGATTTCCAGTCAGCCCCTTTCGAAGAGAAACACTGTACTCGAGTTTGGTTCTTGCTAGATTTCATCTTTGCCACGGCCGGTACTGGAACTTCGGCCATGCTTTTGTGAAACAACCGTGTTGACCAGAGTGCCAGTGACCTCACATTAGGCACGACGGAATTGTCACATATGAGCGCTCAACCATTGCCGCTTGTGAGTAATGCTGTCCTATAACTTCATCCCATGGCCTGTCGAGTAGGACTTCTCTCCGAATTGAAATCACATCAGTCTTATAAAAGCGTAGTCAGAGTTCTGACTCCGGCAGTGACAAGAATATGCGCTAGTGATGAGGTCTGGTGAGAGCGAAACTCGAGTTTCGTTTCGGGGATTTCACAAACAGTATCGATCAGTTTATCCATAATCCCCGTCCTCAGCAAGTTGTCATTACTTTCAGCTAACTTTACAGTCATTGTTAACCAGTGAACATGACCATGCACTCAACAAGGAATTCAAATCGATAGTAAACTCCTCTTGCGCTCGAATTAAATCACAACAAAACTGTACGGTGCCAGAATGTTTTGTTTATTGGCTGGGTGATACACGGACCTAATTGTGTGCTGCATTTCAAATCATTCATTCAATCAGTTGGTCCGGCACTTTCAGGTCACGTACTGTGTGCGTTCTCTGTTCTCATACAAAGTTATGGCATAGCTTACGTGGACTGAATGTGATGAAAAACAGACATGAATTCAAGCTAAAGAGAATGAACAGCTTCAATAGGATAGCAAGAAAACCCATAGGATTTTTTTCAACTTACTTACCCTTAACTCTGACGGGATAATTTGTCGTGGTAGTAAGCAACAGCGCTTATCTTTTGGACCATCATAAATCGTTTAGCCAGATTTTGACCTGGAAAACACTTGAAGGGGATTGAAGCTCTTGCATTCCCACAAACGTTTCAGTCAAACCGTTTCGAAAAGAAGTGATACTTTCGAGCTGTTTTTCTTGTTGGAACTCGCCAGCACTACCTGCTTTTCCATTCCCAGTCTGGGAAAATTTGAGCGTTACTCACAAGCAGATGTGTCTGGATGTTTGTGTATGATATCTCAACTGCGCCTAATGTGAGGACAACGGTAAACTGCACAACATGGCTGCCTGATTAAAATTTGGCCGCAGTTCTGATTTCTGTCATGGCAAAAATATGCTCTGCTGACGAGCTCTAATGAGAGCGAAAGTCGTTTTGTAAATGCCCCATTCCGCAACCGGTTTGATGGATGTTCAGTTTACATTAACCAAGATCACCCGTTACTTATCTGTAATTTCACACGTTATTCTTCAATAGGTCAAACACGCGGTGGGAGGGTAGTGGATAACTGTCAAACTGAACAGCACGTATTAACCAAACCGGATATTATCATAATGAAATGACTGGAACAAATGGACAAAATATCACTTTGCATTCGTGACAAACATCCATTTTTACCTGACCAACAAAGCCGGTAGTTGATTCCCTGATCGTCACCACCCTACATACGCAAAGTCTTTCTTGAAGTCTCCGTGCTAGGCATGATGTTTTCGCTAATTTGACTCGCCGGACATCAATAACCAAAGCAAAAATATACTTCCTCCACCTGGTGATAACCAGTTGACATATTCTGATGACCGAATGCCTGTCAGTAACTAGGTCACATTTGATGCATGCCAGAACAACTAGCAGAAAGACAAGTCGGTAATTTCTTTAGTGAAAATACTTCTTTTTAGAAATGTTTGGACCAGAAGGTTTAGGTGAGGCCAATGGTGGTTAATTTTGTGCATATTAATTGCAATATTTCGGTCAGCTTATTGAAACGGGTTAAACGAATTTCTACACACCAGCAAAGGGGAACAGTAACGAATAACTGTTTACAATAAGTCATAAGATCGGTACTACTTCACAGGTTGAGCGAATTTGAGACAGTATTGGCAGGCTATACTCTGATTAATGAAAACGTCAGAAATTCCACACACCTGTGACCCAGGTGATCATATGACGATTCATCATCGATTTGTTCTCACTGGGACCTTATGCGTACTATGCCGTGTTCTGATCAAGCACCACAAATGAGTTGGACACCGTACAGGACATTTTTGGAGGTCAAAACTCCCATCGATCGATCCTGTCACGCTTCTTCCTGTGACCCCTTTCCAATTTGTCGTCCGCGGTCAATCTCTGTACCTTATCCTGCGAATGCAAACAAACCGAAGGTTGTTTCTGTACCCGATCACATTGTTTATAGCAATAGTACCAAGTTTCTAACGGCTTAACTTAGTTCTGATATTTAGAATCGTTGATTGTATACGCGTCGCTCAGCGTTCTTCGAAAGAACGTAATCACAGAATGCTTCCCGTCGCCAAGTTGGTTGTTACCTGACATTTGTTTGCACAAAAATGTGTGTGGACGGTAGTCACATTACTGGCATACGATTCTATGTGTAAGAACTAGTATATGACGCAGTGACGCGCGGAGGTTCAACGGAGTCAGTACTAACGCTGATCCTAGATAAAGGAAAGTTTGAAACTGACTACATGGTCCAGTGTAATTCTACTAAACTCCATCCTGTTGATTACAAGGCATTTTACGCTCGTCATTCTTAAACAAATGTATTGATTCAATGACAGAATTTTCGAGACGACCGTTTCTGATGGTTTTGTGTTGCGTGTGAAAGCACTACACTTTATAGTGTTTATATGAGAACTGGTGACGATTAACTGAAAATTCTGTGTTTAGCACAAAGCTGAAGGTGGGATCCGACAAAAGAAATTGGGAAATTGAAAACGCTGGATTCCTTTGATCTATCAAGCAGCAGCGTGTAATTTTTCGCACGATCACTGAGAATGGTAAATACCTGTGGTTCTCCGGCAGTATGTCCCAAGCGTGACTTAACCGAAAACACCGTTCATTCAAGCTTGACTAGTCTGCACGGATGACCGGTTGTCCAATGGTAGGAAGTTATTAACATGCATTACATACTTTTCCAATATGAACCAGTGGTTTAGTGGACATCATCCAATGAGTTTGATAGATACTTATGAAATACCAATCTGTGTCACCTTTGAGCTAGATAAACCCACTGATTTTCACGAAACCTTTTTGCGGTTGTTACGGTGAGTTTAGTCGATCTGATGCCGACGCCGTAGTAAAGCTCGGTTTACAAAATCTTCCACTGAGAATGAAGGTTTTGTCAGATATCACCTTTCCCAAAAGTTTCAATGCACCTTTCAGGTGGTTGATGTGCATCACCGAAATGTTCAGATTATACATTACGCATCATGTGTCGACTAGTTTGCATCAAGACGAATTATCAAACACTGTCTAGATATCAGTGTCGTACAGTTCGATATAAACAGTAGCAAATGTAAAACTCAAGAGAAGCGCTTTCTTGAACAAGTCATATAATAATAATTGAGTCCTATCTATTTGGTATGTTTTCGTTCCACGTTCTATACGATAAGGACCGTGGAATTCACTGAAACATGTTTGGTTTGATCGTAAAAAGTCGATCTTAGATTTGTATTCATTTCGACTTTTGCCGCGTGCAGTTAACACCCATGGTGAATTTTTTATGTACAGAATGTCTATTTTCTTCTTTTCTATGACTCTCATTACTAACCTACTAAAATTTACTTGGGTTGTGTTGTTTGCTAAACTTTTGCCTTCCTCCACACCAGTTTGTCTCAATGAGCAAATTCAAAGATAGTTTCTGATTCCTCCGTTTGAACAACTTTTCCATCGGATAGTTCGCTTGACATTTCAATTGACATTTCTAGTGAGAGAACACTTTCGTAATTTGTCAACAATACCCTATAAGATACAATCATTTTGATTTCCATTCCTGAAGATGTCTCAGGCTTGGAACATAGTCCAATTAACATGACCATCTGAATCAACATTATTGCAACATTGTTGCAATTGTCGATGACACGCTACTGAGTGGGTTATCCTGAATCGCCAGGAGCTAGTTAATACCTACTGGTGGACCACACGATATCCTAACTTCGCTTTGCCCGTTCCCTACTCCCTGGGACGATATCCTGGTTGTCAAGTTGGGCACTGACTGACTGATTGTCCTTCACACAGACCTCTGACCAACCATGTGGTTGTTTAATCGGGACTATCGATGAGTGCGCTGACTCACCTATTCGTTTCCAATTAGTGTCGGCGCTTACTCTACTGGTTAGAATAAACGGGTCATTTTACTGTCTTTTTGGCTTATGGGAAACAACAATATAGATCCACTGCTTCCTCGAAAAATAAAATCTGAGACGGGCATGCAGATATAAAAACCAGAACTATGTGTGGTGGGTAAAAACTTGTCGGAACTTGCTAAGTATGAACTTGACAGATCGGATTTTGTGTGGCGATAAACTTACAAGTAACGGGGACTGGCTGCTTATATTAATGGTTCTCAAGCATCAGATTGGTGCCGATTCTACTGAAAACGTTTTGTTACTGGTAGCGACGGAGTGATTGTCTATTTCTGCGGATCCTCCGAAGTTGCTTTTGGGTTTTTTGTCACTATATCCTCATACTTTTAAGATACCTCAGTTGTTGATAGTAGTCCGCGGCAACCTTTCTGTGTCAGATGTGCAATCCGTTATGGTCCCTAAGGGTTATGCGCAGGTACACTGTGTCGATCTCTGCTTGTTCCCGTCAACCAGCAGCCACGTTCAATATAATTCCCAACCAAGTTTTATTCATCCACGTGACAACAAACTCCGGTTTAGCCCAAGAGACTGTTTTGTCTAACTCCCTAATCTCAGCCTACATAATTGCATTGACGTCAGTTAAAAGAACTCTGTGCTTTAGTTTTAGCGATAATCCAATTTGATTGTCTCTTTTACTGCTATTTCTGATTTAAAATTAGTGGGGTGGGATTTATCAGTCCTGTGTGCGTAATTGGCTAGCCGCAACCTCTCCAGCAACGTTTGAAAATATACAGGCACTCCGTTATAACGTGTTGCTGACAGTACTTACCAACAGTTTGCGGAACGGAGTAATATATTAAGGAAGCAACCAACAGTGGACAATTAACATACCAGTACCTTGGGTCACTTCACACCAAATGAGACGATTCCCCACTTTGAGGATAGTCAGCAGACTTATTTAACATGTTTCTTTTGAGAGCATTCACTGACAATTACTTTATTTCAAAACTCTTCATTACCTACATAATTCACCGTTGGCTACATAACTCCCCAATGTTGTTCTCTGGTTCCCAGTGAGAAACCTCGATTCGTTGAGCACATCGTCAGTCAACTACTTTACCAATGGTTTTGTTGAAACCCTGTTGAAAACATGCGAAAATTTTTTAACAGGCATCGTTGGATAACAGTCATTCCGTACTTTTAGACCTCTTTCCAGATTTATCCAATTCTTTAAAGTGTTATCAAACGTGGGCTCTTGCATGGTCGCACTTGGACTTAGGATTTTACAGTGCTCCCTCAATTAGGCAAAACCTGGAGCCCATTGAACAATCTTACCTTCCCATTTTCATATCAACCTTCTTAGCGCTTCCTTTACTGTTGACAAGCTCTCGTGTTTCAGCGACCTATCTAATTTTGAGATGCATTGGGCGATTTGGGGACGCGACTTAAAAATATTTTACCTGGATTTCCGGAGTGAACTACACTTGTTCTTAGCAATGATTAATCGGAAAGAGCCACGGTATGCACACAGTCCAATAGGAAGTGTTTTTGTACAATAATTTTGTGGAGAAAACTTACCCACTTCAGGTTGCTCAAAGGCACACAGCATTCATATGCAAATATCAACCCAAGGGGATTTGGTTTGTGAATAGTGTATACGCGATTTGTTTGACCATCTTATACCATGTTGTTTGTCAGTTCGCATATAGTTGCAGTGACAGTTACACCAACAGAACGGATAGATGATTACACCCACGAGTTGCAGAATATCTCTCGAGTGGTTTGCACAAATAGCTGATCAGACAAGCAGGAACAAATTAAATCCGGTATCATTACTTGTGAAACGTTGTGTGAACAGTGGGCATGATTTCGATCACTGTGCTATGATGTACCTCAAATCACAGACATCCATTGTTAAAACTTGTATTGTGCGTGTATATGCCAGAGATATTACTCACATTATCTATGGTATATGGTGATGATATTTTACCTGGTATTCAGTCCGTTCAACGTCAGTCGCTGCGTTATTTTATGTACAGTCTGCTAATCAATCTTATGAGTAAAACTAACAGTTTGGATTAAATGGGTCCGCTGTTCACATGGAACAGTCGACATTGTTAACATTTGATGCGAACTAGGTTTTTTATCACAAGGTTTATAATTCATTAATTTATGCGTCTTCCGCTGTTTCATCAACAATGGTTGTGATATGGTATTACTCTTAAAGAGAGTGACCACTGAGTAGCACCAGTATATCACAAAGAGTTGTGCTTGCACCAACTGTGCCAGTGTTTCTTACCATTCCACTAAGGGTTATTTCGTTAAAGCAATAAGATAAATAATTTTGAGTGTAGACTGCATATCGGTGCACTGTCGCGGAGACAAAACACTTTAACCTAAACACTAATTTAAATATCATCGTCAGTAAGCGAGGATATCTCGGTACCGAGTTGAACGAACTGACCGTAGACTCACCTGACTGTCATCTAACAATCTCCGGAGTGTGTCGGTAATTAGATTTGCTCTAGCTGCACATTTCGTCATGGACTATAAGAGACACAAAACAAGACTGATATAACGGCTAACCCGTGAAATCATTTTACCGAATTGTCCGAGAATGTGGATGGCTCTGTTTTTTAGTCGACATCAAATCCCGTGGAGCTTTAAGTGAGTCACATGTCGCGTAATCTAGACCTATCAGGTATAGGTGATGATGACGCAGCCACGACAGACCCAGGTACATTGTTTCAGATTAGCTACACCCGGACGCCAAAACAGTGTGCTTTGAAAGCCAACCGGCTCGTCCGCCGAGCTTTCAATGAACTGATTATCTTTGCTATGCACAATTATTTCCTTTAAGGAATGTCTGAATTGCAGAGGAACCTTGTCCAGTCAACTTGTCTCCTCTGATGTGGCGGTAGCCCACTGTGAACTGCCCAGCTTTGCGCATTCTATCAGGGTAGGCTAGAGGAAATAGCGTTGTAACCCGCTCTATAGCTCCAAGTTGCATCCTCTTAATGGGAATAACGTCCTTCCCGAAATAAGAGCGGGAAGTTTAGACTTTCAGCTCAAAAAGAAGGTGTACTAGCGAGCTGGATAAAACTGAGAAACGATCACGCTGAAATCGTCCGAACAGTCTGGTTTGTAACTCGATACCGGTCGGTTGTATTGATCACTGACGCACCATACGGAAAAAGCTTAGATTATTTGAAATAATCTTGCCTACGTCAAGCTCGCCTGTGTTGATACTTAAATTTTCGCTACCCAGCTATATTAGGTCGGAGCTGCGTTCATGAGGCCTAGTGACGTATTACATGTAATCACACAGTAGCCTCTAATTTCCAGTCACGTTACCCACTATACGTCAAAGTTTGTTGTCACCAGTTTAAAGTAACAACGGAATTGAAGGGTGAAGATCACCCAGAACGTAAAACCATCGTATCGAAACGTTAATGGATGAATCTATTTATATTTTTATTGATTTTCTGGAATTACCCGCGTATAATTACACTTGTTAAAGGTATACAAGTTGTTTGTCTGGTAGTAAGTTTGAGTGATGAGTGGGGTGCTCAGACTTAGTTTGTTTCGAAAGACGTGCTTCAGGAATTGTTACACTGGGGATGAATTGTGATGGGCTACTACAAATCTTAGCAGGTGACTAAAAATTCGAGGATATCACCTAATACTGGGCTTCTGATGTACAAAAACGCGTTTGTGTGGTGAAAATGTTGGATTGAACGGCTCCAGGGTGCACTGTGCAGCGGATGAATTGTGCTGAGCGTGATTTGAGCTTGTCCAGATGAATTGATCAGGCTGAGTTGTCACGAAGCCGTGTTCTCCGCTAACTCGAAAAACAGCTGAATCTAAATTGGTACCGTGAACTGGTTTCCGTTTTTTATCCTGTCGCGTTAATTCTCTTGCCTTCCGCTTCCGCATGGCTGAGGCATGCAGGCACCACATCTTTTATCTGTCTGAATCAATACCGAAGTTTACATCAGATTCAATCACCTTCCTCTTCAAATTCGAGAACGTTCGCACGACAAGGGGTAATGTGAACACGGTTGCGAAGTTGCGGTTATGACTAACATTCAGAGATAAACATCACCCCGACATTTGTGACTTCGACTTTCCCAGTGGAACTGGGAAAAAAATAAATTGAACAGAACCGTTTTTTTGAACGTGCAACGAACAAGACATCGTTTAAAAAAATTTTCAGCATAAACGAATGTGAACTCAAGGACGTATGGAATGCGGAACAGCACATTTGTGAAAAATTGGAAAGAAGTGTAATATTACTTCTGATATAATTAAGAAAAAAGGGTGACAGTGATTACCAACATCCTTATTCTACCTAGATCTGAGTCCGTTCAAAGTCAACAGAATCTCCCAATTCAGAAACTCAATTCCATTCACTGATCATCCCTCACGCCTACCTCCGTAGATTGAGGCCCGATCACAGAGTGACTCATCACACAACCAGTCAGTCATAGGTTCTCATGCTCGTCCCCACTGTACTGATTTCATTGGCTTGGGAATTGTGAGTCGTGGCTAAGCGCCCGATTGACTAACCTCTATGAGTGGACGGTTCAGACCTTGTCATTAAAGTGAGGGGGATGCAATTTTGTTCGGGCACGACACCGGACTTCGGTCACAACAATCTTGAGGAACACCACCCAAGGTGGTTTGATCGTAGAGTATTACAGCTTGCTCGTCACGTTGTGCTATTCTCAAGCTATTCATCCACAACGTAGATTTGAAACAAACGAAAACACAAACACACACATGGGATAAGAGTAGAAACACGCGACTGTGACTTGCGCACATTTGGCTCACGTCGGTGTTGGTCACTTAGCCACTGAGTTGCATACTCAGCGCATATCAACAAAGCATGTCCAGTAGTTCATGGGCGTTGTGCCACACTATAATGACATCTATATGCCCATTGTGTTGACAACATGGCCAGACTAGTGACTTGGTTGCCAGAACTGCTGCCACGCAGTTGAATTGTTCGAACTTGTCACCAAATTGTAATTGTTCACACTGAGTTTGAAAATCAGCGTAATGATGCTGACGGTTGTTGATCACGTAGTTAAGTGATGAGGGCGTGTCAAATTTGAGGAGTCAGTTAAGCTCTAATCCTGGGGAATTCAAAATAATGATCAATCCGAAGGGCTAACAAGGACTGTGAAAACCACGGAAGGCAAACAAGAATTGTCATTATTACGACCGAGCTAAATTACAATCCGAAGAAGCAGTCAGTTAGTTGGGGGATCGCACAGAATTATGCGGCTCTGCGTATTCCGCTATGAGCGATTTTAGGATCTAAACGTCAGAAAACCACCTCAGGCAGGGAAAATGAAACAGGATGAAACAATTAGTGTCACTGGCATTCACGTCGACAGTTCTGTCGACAGTACTGTTTACTTGGCGATGGATGCTGCTGATTACTACCCCTATTGGCGTGCCTGTTTCGGAACACGTTGGCAAAAATGGTAACCCGTCACTTTTCCCGGTGTGATATTTGAGATATTTTCATCTACAATGTCGAAAAAATAACGTAGAAGGCCTCAGTGACTGGTTATTCCAGTGATACGACTTTTAAAAATTACGGAGATATTTCACATAATAGCGGCTACTCGATGACTGATTATGTCAACACAGTTGACACTCTTTTTGGAGTTTATTCTTCTAAAAGATAACAGTTGAAACTCGATGCGGTTAGATTTGGAACAATAGAGTCTCAGTGACTCACTTTCAGTCCACTGATCACTGTTTCTGCATAACACTATCACGCATATCCACGAACTATCATGGACTCTTGACTTGCTCCAACAGCCCCAACCAATCAATTGAAGAAGATATAATTGTGGAAGTAATGTTAAATGTATGTAGTATATTATGTAAATTAAACAAATATTAGCAAAGTATTACTGATGTTCTATGGTCCATATCCATAAACTCTGGTTGGGAAGAAGTGCGGTGGTCTGAATTCACGACTTTGTGGTCTGCCAAAAGATTATTGCACTTAAATATACCGATTGATGGCAAGCCATTTGCTACCCCCACAACATAATTACCAGTAGTTAGTGATACATAAGTAGTAAGACAGACTGTGGATGGAATCGTCTTGTCCTCAATTCTGGTTAATATATACGAGGAAATATTTCGAAAGCGCCGCCCTATTACAGTGCACGGGCACCTTGTACCACAGATGACCTACCCATATCTCCGATAGCTTTGCTGCGCATTGTCTGCTTGTGGCAGCAAACGACGGCCAAGAACACAATCAAAGGCATACAAAACTTGAGTGTGTAGAATCCAGTTGGGAATTGTAATTTTACACTCTCGGAGTAAAATCCATGTCATCTGCTTTCACATATGGTGACCGCTACAAACATTTGTACAGAATTTCGGGACAAGAGAGATAAAGTGATAGCAGTGAAGTAGGGGAACATCAATTTAACTGGTTAAGACAAGATAATCCAAGAGGCGCATTCCCCACACCACTTGCCATGGAATACCGATCGGATCACGCTGTGTGACAGATTAAATCTAGGCTGTAACCGTCAATTCCATGTGGCCTTGATCAGATTCTATACACTATCCGCTGGACAAAACAGATGAGTACGGTACCGATATGGAAAGCAGTTCATCCCCATGTTCATGCTCAAGAAACGCCCGTGCCAAGTCTGGCCATGTTGTCAACACAATAGGCGTATTGATGTCATTATAATGTGGCACAACGCTCATGAACTATTGGACATGTTTTGTTGATATGCGTTGAGTATGTAACTCAATGGCCAACTGTTTTCCGGTTGAACGTCACTCATATTTGATCGCAACCTTCGAATTCATATAAACTTTCCAGCTAACCACTTTAGAAAAGAAGTACCAGACTCGAGTTCCGCTCTGATTAGAGCTCGTCAGTGATGCATATCCAATTATCAAAATTATGCCAATTAAAGACAACATGATTTCATGTGAAGAATTTGCCGGTTGACAACTCACATCATACAAAGCAATAATGCAAACAATTGAGATGGGTGGTGCGGATATAAGCAAGTGGAATTTCATCATGTCAACAAGGAAGATATTGTGCAGAGACAAAGTTACGACTACGTAATTAAAGTAAACACTACACATTCATTCGTCGGAAGAACTATCAGCGTCACGACGTGAACGTCAGTGACCCTATTTTTTTATCCTGTTTTGTGTTCCCTGCCTGATGGTGGTTTTCTGACGTTTAGATCCTAAAATCGCTCATAGCGGAATACGCAGAGCCGCATAATTCTGTGCGATCCCCCAACTAACTGACTGCTTCTTCGGATTGTAATTTAGCTCGGTCGTAATAATGACAATTCTTGTTTGCCTTCCGTGGTTTTCACAGTCCTTGTTAGCCCTTCGGATTGATCATTATTTTGAATTCCCCAGGATTAGAGCTTAACTGACTCCTCAAATTTGACACGCCCTCATCACTTAACTACGTGATCAACAACCGTCAGCATCATTACGCTGATTTTCAAACTCAGTGTGAACAATTACAATTTGGTGACAAGTTCGAACAATTCAACTGCGTGGCAGCAGTTCTGGCAACCAAGTCACTAGTCTGGCCATGTTGTCAACACAATGGGCATATAGATGTCATTATAGTGTGGCACAACGCCCATGAACTACTGGACATGCTTTGTTGATATGCGCTGAGTATGCAACTCAGTGGCTAAGTGACCAACACCGACGTGAGCCAAATGTGCGCAAGTCACAGTCGCGTGTTTCTACTCTTATCCCATGTGTGTGTTTGTGTTTTCGTTTGTTTCAAATCTACGTTGTGGATGAATAGCTTGAGAATAGCACAACGTGACGAGCAAGCTGTAATACTCTACGATCAAACCACCTTGGGTGGTGTTCCTCAAGATTGTTGTGACCGAAGTCCGGTGTCGTGCCCGAACAAAATTGCATCCCCCTCACTTTAATGACAAGGTCTGAACCGTCCACTCATAGAGGTTAGTCAATCGGGCGCTTAGCCACGACTCACAATTCCCAAGCCAATGAAATCAGTACAGTGGGGACGAGCATGAGAACCTATGACTGACTGGTTGTGTGATGAGTCACTCTGTGATCGGGCCTCAATCTACGGAGGTAGGCGTGAGGGATGTTCAGTGAATGGAATTGAGTTTCTGAATTGGGAGATTCTGTTGACGTTGTGTGGACTCAGGTCTAAATAGTTAAAGAGTGTAGAACGGAGACAAATTCCAAAGAACTCAACGCAGTGTGTCTAATTAGTACTTCGATGTTTTCTTTTGTGGAGGCTGCTACATCCGTTTCAACAAATCAGTTTTGGTGTAATCCCTAACTTCATTACTGCTCATGCATATGAATGCGCTGCTGTTTGGAATAGTACAGTATCGGCTGCGTGCAAAGCCTTGGAAGTTGGAATAAAATGGTACATACTTCGAACAGTTGCTCTCTAAAAACTAACAAGAGAGTGAATACTAGTGCGGATGATTGCATCTAGATGGGTGCCAGTTATCGACAAAATTCTTGAAATATTAAATTATAATGGGTCGCTGCAGTCTCCTCCAGGGAGGGGGCTGAATGCGTACGTTCTAATCCGTAAACCATGGTTCAAGAAGAACGATACACGGGTGATTTCACGCAAATGAGACGGACATCCAGCTCAGGATATCAGTCGTCAGTCCAAAATCAAATTACACTCTACCGCGGCTGGTTTATTTTGGTCACTCATAACTCACGTGGGTATGGTAAGCACCGTGGACCTTAATTGTAATTCACCCGTTTTTTGTTCCGGTCGTTCTCAGTTTCAGCGCCAAAGCTGATTACTTTAGGTGGTTGCGTTCCGGCTTGCTTGTGGTGTGTAGTGCTCTTGTACACATCGTGTTGGTTATTGGTTCATCTACGGTTTGTTTTGGGCTCTGAGGACTAGTCTGCTCGCGCAAAGTACATTACACTATGAATATTCGCGTTCATCTGTATCAGTTTAGTGTCATCGAATGTCGGGCGCGAGCAACTCTGTTTACCCTCGTGCCTATTGGTTTGAAGTGGAGTAATTGTGGCAGAGACCGACGTACAGAAGACCATTCAACCTTCAGCACCGTGTTCATTCAATTTCCACAATCCTCAGAGTTATGCATCAGACTGTGACCATGTAGGCCGATTCACCTGAAGCACAACACTTGGGGTATTTTCCGTGTTGACAGTAAATAGAGAACATATCAAGGATATTATGTGGCAAAGACCAAATCTACAGAGTTAGCCGGGAGCTCAATATATCATGCTACACTTAGAATTCTGCCAGCAAAAGAGGTAAACCCACAATAGTATGTGCTCTGGACAGATACCTCATTCGTTTGAATTCTTTTTCACTCTATGTTGACTGCTTCACATTAAGTGAACAAAAATTGACATCCGGCACAGAATAGTGTCTGGAGTTTACAGTTTTTCAGTTGCGTTCGTTACGTTTGATAACGTGATTCTTTCAACTCGCTATTCTTCCATACGGAGTTAGCTAACCTTCTGACTGGAATTGCAGCATTTGTAGGCCACTCCGTCAAATGGTTATCTAATTTACCTGGCACCTCCTGAATACTTCCCATAAACCACATTTTGGCTTGTGACCCTTTTTCCCTAGTGTAATCTCTATTTATTACTAACTACTGTACACCGTTCTTACATCTGTAGACGTTCAAACCAATTGCTGAGCAAACACACAAAAAAAAACGCCTTGTCTTTCACGCTATCCCCATACTAAACACATAATGGCTAGTGAAATCGAAAGACAATTACTCAATTATTCCAGATCTCGGTTCAGAAACACAGCGATTTTATTCCCCTATGCAGTGTTCTGTTTATGTACATAAATGTCGCTTGTGTGTAACTCGTAACACTAAGTTGTGTAGAATAAAATTGCTCATTAAGATGCAACATAAATAGTTGATAAGTTATTCTTGCTGGCCCTTCCGAACCAGGTTTGTGCGGTACGTCCGCATCAAACTGATCCATGGGGAGGAGTGATTAGGACTGTTCTATGTATGAGGGACTTACCAGATTCTCCCGCTGATTTCGTCTGTGTAACTACGTTCTGACCAACAGCCTTAGAAGGTGTCGCAAACATTTAGAGCAGTTTTCCAACGAGGGAAATATGTTTCACCGAAAGTATGTACACATCGAACGTTTCTCTAATGAGAACATCTTGCTGCCCACTGGTCACGGATAGGCTCATTGAGATCAGTACCGACCTGGATCGTCGGAGTAGGTGTTTACAATTTGTTTGCCCATCCTTGGACTCATGTACGAATGGCAGCGATGTATAGCAACTCAGCTGTATGTAGCTTATTGAGGGGTGCTGTATTCAGGTTTTCTGTTCTCCCAACATTTTGGGCTGAGTTAAAATGCCTAAATTTGTGGGGCTGGCGAACACTGCACATTACGGAGTTTTGCGATCAGACTCTTCCCACCCAGTTCCGATCGCTGCAATATCACTAAAACTGACCTTCGAATGCACCCGTAATTAAACCACATTATTCACGCTGTTTCTTTAAGTCACAAGTACACTTGGGCTGGATCTTACTTCTCACTGCATTCAATTGACCGGCCAATAATCACGTAATCATGTGCATTGAAAAACGATTGTAGTGTGACCTCAAAATACTAAAAATCTTCGGTTATTCGAGTTTTTCCGACCTTCATTAGTTCAGGAAATGAAGATAGCCGTGACGTTCATTCGTTACATATTGGTTATCTTCGCCACTTCCCAACTCATTCACAGGGTTGGAAGCATTACAAAGTGTGATGCTTTGCAATTTCAGGAGGTTGTGCCAGCCGGATTTGCAACTTCTGTAAATGCGCGCTCCTAAACTCAGCAAATCGGCATTCTATTCACCACGATTATGTTGGCTGTTCCAGTTATGCAATCGGATAGCAGAAAATGTAAAGATGACTACCATTGCGTGATTTAGCTATTCGTAAACCGACGCCTCATGCTATGATTGCAATAAATCACGAGTTCTATTCTACAGAAACCAGAACGATCGTAATTATATAACCTGTGTGCTCATGTGAATTATTTACAAGCTGATAACCGCATGGGCTGAATTTCGGCCGCGCTGTTCTGTTACTTCGAGGTTTGGTAGGTTTCGACCTTATATACTTTAGCCAGGACTAAATACAGTCGATTGTGAGTTGGACGTCGTTGCAGTCCCGGTTAGGCCAGTAGTTACAATATTTCTTAAACCATTCTCAAGTATTAAGACACATAACACCAAACATATATTATCAAACAGCGTTATAAATCGTTGAATTATTTTTCGATCTAAATAATTGGGATGGTTGGGAAATGATCCATGAATTGAATATTGAAATGTGGCATCACCAGTGGACAGTAAACTCACACAACTGATTCAGGCAGGGCTAGACTTTGACTGAGTGTTTCGTCACACGGGCTAGTCTAAACATTCCCATAGTACTATAATGGTTGTATACAGCCGTTGTAAGGATTAAATAATTTTTTGGTAGAAGGATGTGTTGGGGTGATGTAATCAAGTCTCATCAAATCAGTGAAATGCATTTTGTTCCGCAACTGGTGAATTTTCAGCCTTTCCTGTATACGCACATTTTTACCAACCAGAAAATATTTAAGTGTGTCCAGTTCAAAAATTATTAGTAAAAATGGAACTCGAAGAAAATTTAAGGAACTCGGTTGCAGTCAATATGAATTCTTAAAAATATCTATTGCTTCGGTTCTGAGTTTAGTTCAAGAATGAGAAGGTTCGTTTTATGGAGGAATCGAGGCGAACAAGAAGTAACGCAAAAATTATGAGACCAAGTTCATACAAATAAATGTTTGTACAGAGGTCTAGTAGAAGATGTGGGAACACGCACTCGAAGAGATCCGAATACGGGGAGTTGGATGTGTTCGATAAGCATTTCGTTAAAAAATGGTTTGTTGCACTGGAAAATGATGGGAAAATTGGACCAACAAATGCCACTGCAACAATACAGATGTTTTAAAAATCTGGCAAAAGTTCCAAGTCCCCTGACAATACACTGGAGAAATCAACGGGTGAACAGTTCATCCAGTGAGGAAGCACATATGCTTTAGTGAAACGACTGACCAGATGGTAGGGAACGGACAGAGAAGTTAAACGCCGGACACAAAATGAAAACTTGCAGGCTTTGGTGAAGACATCAATAACACATATTGCTCAGATTAATCCCCAGATAATTCACAAACGGCAAGTGAGGCAAAGGCTGGTCATTCACTCGGATGAAGGATCAGGCGTTGGAGAGTTTCTTATACTGATTCCTCTTTATGGACAAAAGTACAATTTTAACACACCTGGATGTGTTAGGAGAAAAATTGTGAGGCCCTGATCAGCTTGTTGGGTCAAATAAACTTTTGGCAGGATAGCAGAAGGAAACCTAGTTGAATACTTGTTACACAATACCTGAATGTTTTACTGCAAATTTTTGAACGTCTGTTGACATGGATACAATAAAAAGTGAAGCTAACAAGAGGAGGAGAATTACGATCTGTAGAATATCGCATTTAGAGAGGCCCGACCACCGAACGGAGAAAATTTTCGATCTATAAAGCAAACACGTGAAAACATGGTGGTCGAGGTTCGAGTTCCAGAGTCTGTGAGAACTTCACGTAGCGTCACTCTGTTCACGTTTCTAGATGCATTGTGGTAGTGGTGGAAACATATGCAAACGGTTTTTGATTTTCCGTCAAGCGTTTACAGAATGGAGAGAATTGGAAAAACGAGAACATCCAAGGTTCCGCGTGAGCGAAGACAGGCAAACTGACTGGAATCCATGATGTTCATTCGATCTTCTCTTTGGGCAAGAACTAGTTTTCGCAAAACTTTGTTTGCTACAGATATGCAAGAAATCTGGCGTGGCTTAGTCGTTCCTTTTTAGGAATTGATGAGATTTGTGACGTCCTCCAGCATTCAGTTACTTTGCATTGCCTGAAACATTGGGTAAAAAGTCAACTAATTATTGGCAAAAACTTGCGCACATCTCGTAAAACCATAGGTGATAAGCCATCAGGTTCAATTGATTTGCCGGAATCCAGACGTACAAGTACTTTGCAAGTTAAGCTCTCAACTGGGGTGGAAAAATCCGTGGAGAGGAAAAACGCAATGAGAACTTGGAAGGAGTTATTCGTTATCATGTTAAAACTACGATTAGGCTCCTGGGCCTCAACAAAATGTTTCTTGACAGGAATGTTCAACCCATTCAGCATTTTCATGATCGGACTACAATTATTTCAGCAATCTACAAAATATACTGACCTGCTGTCTTGCGCTGACTGATAAATACGTGAACTGTGAATGACCTAGTGATATTTTCGTGTTGACTGGTGCCAGCCAGATGTAAAACGGTGACACCTACACCTGTTGTTCGACAACTGGCTTCCGTGCAACTCGGGCGGCATTCAGTGTCTGCAAGCACTCTTGTGAGAAGCAACAGATTAATGATGAGCAAATGTAGAATGTCAAGTTACCTGGTGGGTTCATTTATGAAATCAACATTGAGGTGAACCGGTTTCCTAACGTTGTTGTTGGAAAGGTACATCTCGGTGGTCGGTAGATGCAATGGTTGGACTGTTTTGCAGCAATGTCTGCCGTAAAGAAGAGCTGTGTGCAGTTTTTAGCCTCAAGTTGTTCCTCAAACAGAAATCGGGAAACCTCATGCCTAAGTAGTGAGTTGCTCCTTGTAGATGGTTTTAAGTAGTGGGTTTTCAGTCGCTTCTAGTTAATGCTATACCACATTCGCTGAGTACCAATCTTGCTTTGGTTTGCAAGCCATTCACAAACTTCAGTTATTTTTGGGCGTCTACAACGTGTAATGCGCTGCTGATCAACTTCTTTAAAATAAACTAACTAATACTCAGCGTTGGGAATTTACAGTATATTTTCCAAGTCATCTCAGGTTTATGGCGTCAAGTGGATAGTCAGCTGTTTGACGAGATACACGAAAATTGAGTCAACTTTAGACTGCAGTTTTTCTGTGAGGCAGTTTACCACTAGTGGACCTGCGGATGTTTTACTTGTCAGTCCGTCACATTGCAAACACAAATTGCCTTTAAAGACCAGCTGAGCATTCAGGACGCATCGTAGAAATAATTGTAAGTCTTGGTTCTAAGATCGAAATAACTTTTTTGATTTTTCCTTCTAAACACACAAAAATTGAATGATTTTATCTATAGGAACATTTTTAAACAACGAGGCTACGCTGATCCTAGCTGCGAATTTAGAGCCTGGTCTTGTTCAAACGATACATTCAGACTAACGCGCCCACTATTGATACCTTAGCAGTGTCCTTAACGAACGTGTCTGCAATCGCACAACTTTCGATAAAATTTCCGCAGATGTACTGAGTTGAGAAGGCAGTAACGAAATAGACTGTTAGTATCGTAGGTATTTTTGATTCACTAGGGATAAATAGCTGACTGTATTGCCCAACTGCAAAATGAAGCTAAATCTAACTGGTCGGATAATAATGGAGATGTAAGGGGTTGGAGTTTGTGGATATCTAACTCGACGATGCTATCTCGCTCGGTGATGGAACGTGCGGAACCTAAATTGCAAGTCCAGCGAATTAGGAAATATCTGAATCATTAACTAGAGATACCAACTCCTCCAACAGCTACCTAACTTCCTGAGTCTAAAATACCCGCGGGCTATAAGTCAGAATAGGACTGTATCTGGACGATATCCATCGTGGATTTCGTTGTTCCACATCACTGTTCATCAATATCTCATAAATAACCTAGTCGAATGATGGTCATATTCGTTTCATTGAGCCAAAAGTTCTGTCGGATTTCACGAGGTGGAGGGTTTGAGGAATTATTAACATGAGAATCTATACGAATTGCATTTGATTTGGTGTCAGGTTAACAACCATCTTAATCTCCAGCCCACTCTCCGATCAGCATCGTCTACTACCTTGAGGCTTGAGGGGTTCGAACCGAAGACCTTTCCGATATGGCCTGTCACCCATTACGTTTCTTGTTAGTCCAATATAGTTAACCACTTTTGTGGAATAAACAGGTTACCCAACTCCTAAGGACGAGTGTTGATATGCGAACTTGCGGACTGTGCATATAGATGACAAAAAAGTAGTCTTAATTAGCGAAGAAACGAAGAACTCGAATCTCTTGTCGATCGCTGTTTCAACATCATCACCGATGTGTAACTGCATCCAAACAGACAAGCTAAAGTTCGGTCGTAGCGTTTGTAAAACTATCGCGTTGGTTTTGCCCCGGCTTTCGAGTCCTGCTGACCGACCGTTCAACCGAAAGGAAAATTAGAACTTCGTGTTTCCTGTTCGAATGAGACTAATCAAATGACTTTTGTGAATGTTAAAGTATTGGCTCACTTCCTTTGTATTGGTGTTGTACTTTCTAGATTCCATTAATTTCATTGGTATGTCCTCCCATTTTCACAGAAATCTGTCCACAAGTGGAACAACTCAACATTATCGTGAGCGTTCAACCCACTGAGGTTTTTTCTGTGGAACATCGTGACCTCAAGTTGGGAGCAGTTTTTCCAATCCCCGAGCTTAATGGTTATCTCATTTAATAGATTATGGTGTTGCGTGTCTGCAATCTGGGTAACCATCTGTGAATAAACAGTAGCGAACGAGAATACGAACTCCACGCAGGCGTTTATCCATCAATGTGTTTTTGCATCACAAGACTACAAACGAGACATTTGATTGTATGACGTAAAATCAATTGGACACCAAATGTCAAATCTCTCCTGATTAATTCTCGAGCGGTGGAAACATATTCAAACCATTCGTGAGTGTGTCCTCATAACTATGATTGGTTAGGTTGTCAGCGCTTTCATTTCTATTCGCAATTCTTCGAGCATGAACTGAGGAAATTAATTCACGTGAAATAAGAACTGATGGTGACCATCAGTCACGCATGTTTCATCACTTTCCATTGAGCTACCGGCAACAAATTTTCAAATAGGTTCATTTGCCTAGTGTTCATCAGAGTGTTCTAGATCAGACGAATATTACCCATCTAAAGAGACATTTCTTTATACAAGCGCCGACGTAGTGAACAGTTGTTTTCGATGATTCTCCATCAGGCCAGTGTGGTCACAGAGATTAGCAAATGCGCATTCGTAAAACAATCGAAACTAGTTAGTGCAGAGTACGAACAGCCTGTGTTATGATAATTCTACCCAAAGCGACCCATAAAAGCCAGCTGTCCTTTCAGATTCCCTTTAAATGCAGTGGTGTGTGTGAGTCACAATCCAAACATAAAGTGATGCTTTTCCGGTGATCTTGTTAAAGTTACTGCGTATTTGGCTTCCTTTGTGAGACAACTCCTATCCGAGACAAACAGTTTCAGTGTTATTTGCGAGCTTCTCGATGAATACGGAGCAACCTATACACGAATTCTCGACTGTCTTGCAAGCAAATCAACCATCAGAGTACATGAATACCCGACGTCAGGTTCAGATGTAGAATCAAGCTTCCTGGACGATATATCCGAATAACGTTTAACGTAACTTAGCCGAATGTTGCCATCCGAAAGTGTGAATTCGTGTTGTGTGCTAAAAATCAACGAGTTTTAGGCTAATGACGGCGTCCGTGAACTCTGGTATTTCTTTGTCTTCCAATCTGCATAGGGAACATACTGTGGCTGACGATACGAAATGTATATCTGAGGCTGAACTTGGAACACTGGGCAGTTCACCATACAGTTTAACAAACGAACGTGAAATATAGGTTGGGAAGATGCACAATTGTTTGTTTGAGAAATTAAGGAACAAGCGAGATTTTTGGTACGTGTATAATGCATTCTAGCCGTTACGGTCTTCCTTCAGCTACTGATTCAAAAACCAGGCTCATTTGTCTGGAAGTATCTGGCGCTCATAACCCGTGGATGTAACAGAGTTGAAGGTGCCCGGAACGCTTTTGAAGCCGTCACTGACTGTGCATATGTTTGGATCCCAACGCGTCATTTACCACTCAGTGAGAAGTTGTTTGGAATTTGTTTCATGACCAGAAAAGCGGAGGTGTTCCTTTTTCACCTACAGTTTGATGGACTGCAAGAGCACAATATAAGTATCATCCAGGGTTGTGAACCTGGAGGTTAGGGATGCGATACAGGCTGTGACTTTAAGCCTAAGCTTAGAGATATTAGAGTGTTTACCGTAGTATAAAACAACCTATACGATTCACCAACTGCCCAACTTTAGTCACAACGAACTGTCTAATATTAGACAAATCCGAAGTCGTCTTAGATTGCAACAAACGGTTGTATTTTCACGTCTCGTCGTCCATCAGGTTCTACTTGGGTGTCGAGCTATTCAGATTAAAGCTTGTGATACACTGTATGTCACTGCTTTCAACCAGTGACAAACTCCGATTTCTTTTACGTTCACGTGACTCTGTATATCCGTGTTGTTATATTAACATCGGCGTTCGACGTTTTATTAGTACTTATGCTGGAGAATAAAATTCAAGTACCACTCCTAAGACCATTCATAGTCCTCATTTTCGGGGATTGCAGACAACTGTTATTTCACATTGAACGGAACTCACCGTTGGTCGCAATTTTCGTAGTCCGATGGGCCCGTCGGCTGGCCCATTTCAAATGGATGCACCAGGATCGTCTTTTTTTATCAGTGTTGTATACCATCATTCGTACCGGAATCTTCACTCCGACCCTTGTGTTTTTGTGACTGGTACGCTGAACATAACAGTAACCTTACACTAACGGTTAGACGATCAAAATCCGTAACTATTATACTTTACTGTTGAATCTTACTAGTCATTTGTCATGGCTTATTTTAAATTCCACATTTGCAACAAGTTGTAGGAAATGAAGACTGGATCGTGGATCGAGCCGCTTGCTGAAGGCCTAGAAAACTTGGTTGCAACTGAAGCCAATAGGAACAGGTGCTGTTTAATTCCTTATCAAAAATGGCATCGGGGCCCTTTTGTTCAACAGTGAGCAACGCGGCCTACAGAGAATTCATAAGTTTTAACAGCAGTTTACCTCATATAGCGGATAACGTGGAATGGTGCACTTATTCTCACATTTGTTTGGTGTACAGGCAATCAGATTGGCTATAGTATCGGTGGTATCCATCTTGAGAGAGAAAGCTGGGTGGGTGAGAACCTTAAACTCGTGGATTATAAATAAGGACGTCCATAACCATAAAGAAACTGGAAGCGAATTGATTATACTTAGTTGTTCGTCAACCTGTACTTTAGTGGAGTTACGTAGAATATGACTGGTGTTGTCCGTTAAGCATTCAACACAGCCAGCATGCGAACACTTCCTTCACCGTGATACACTTCAAATGTCTACTCGGAGGCTTGGCATTCACATACTTATACGCTTAAGACATAAATTTAACAAGAGGGTATAAGTAGTTGATGGGGGCCGGATTATGCCAGTTTGGAAAACCGTGTACCCTCTTCTCTAACCAAAACCGCACGGACTACTCACTCATTAGTGAGGCTCACTATTCGCATTTGCAGCCGTCTGTAGACCCATAATATTCACATTCGGAGCGTGTCTAACACATCTGTGACTTTGTGGATTACCATTAAGAATATCCTGTCATCTGGACCGCCTGACAGACAAGTGATGTACCCAGTTAGTCTAACCAACTAACATGTCAGGATTTACTCACGTCAGTTAATAAGAACCTTACGATTCTAAGGTATGAGACGCAGACATTATGATGGACACAACTGCTTGGGAGAGACAACATACAGGTGATATCTGTCAATTACCATTTGGCGCGATGTTATCTACTAATAGTCCCACCCTTGCTGTTTGATAATAAAACAGAAATGCCATCAACAGAATGGTGAATAGACCGCTTTGATTGAGGGCACTGCGTATGTGACCATTGATCACGATGTATCGATACATGGGTGCTATCCTCAGCAAATGTTTGATCAACACATTCTGCACGAAACATTAGTAGTGCGTCTGTCAAAATGGTTGCCAGAATCTAACCACTACGACAAACTATCTGTCCTTTATCTTATTCCTGAAGGTTGTGTTTTAATCTAACGACTGGATGTTATCAATGTTGCCTAAGTATGAGTTTAGGTGAGTGTAGCAAGACTCCTAGTGTTGCTCAGGGTTTGTTGCATTCAGTTTCTCAAAAGGTCTCAAGAGCTAGGGTTTATCCTGAATGCTTTATTCCCCTGTAAACGGTATCTCGGGACCTTCTAGCAGCAATGCGATACAGCCAATCTCGCTTGAATGAAACTCCATGGATTGAACAGAATGAATGAGCTGAACTAATTCTGTGTGTTAGATAAGCTGAATGTGTAAACGAACCGGTCAGGTGCACAGAAGAGCTAACGACAACATAATAGTTTTATTGTTTTTCGGTTAAATTTACTTGACTTGTAGCCAGCGTCACCAGTTTGTGTCACTTGCTCAAGCAAGTCCTTCTACTCGCTGACCAGTTTGTTTTCAATCACTTCAACTCCCAGAACAATTTTGTTCACAAACTTCTTTCTGATGTCTCCTGTAGTCATCACTAAAATTTAACATGGTCGTGCCCCATGCCAAAGGCGAAAAATCATTAAAAAGTTTACTCTTGCACATAGCCGCTCACAAAGCAACAGATCGTCCCCACATCGTACGTGTTATCTGCACGGTAAACATACTCAAAGCCAGTGATAGGAATGAAAGGAAGATCAACTCCTTCAATGTGTTCACAAACAATCTTCAAAACAGTGGAAACATAATATTTATTCTGGCGATTGTTGATGACTGACTAGTTACAGAGATCTTGGGTTACTGATCGTCAGAGAAGTAGTGAATTTTATCTATTGGCAAAAGAACACCAGATTAGCGAGTATCTAGTACATTTTCCATCATGGTAGAAAAAATACTTGGAAAACCTTGTTTGCACAAACAACTATCAATTAGCGCGAGTCTGTCATCTCCAAATGATCTACCAGGTTAGCTACGAAGCCGTGTCACGTGATCACAAAGCTCACTGTTGGACAGGGTTCCCTGCTCACCCACTGTGAATGGCCACTTGGCTTCTGTTAAAGATGTATGATCACTTGTTCGTTGTTTTTCCTGATGTATTCCACCAAGCTGATCTACAGAGCAGTTCAATGAAGAGAAAAAATTTTCAAACGTTTAAGGCAATCGAAAAACAAACCCCGAAAGAAACTTTCCTTCAGCAGCTATTTTCCTTGCGGATGAAAGACTAATTGTGCAAAATTATGAAGTTTATCAGAACAGCCACCTGACCAGGTCACTGCGTAATCAAGCGACTAATTGCCTCGTTAATGATGACATATCAGTATACTGATTATGGAAGTGGACTGAAACAATTCCTCACACAAATTCACAAACCCAAAAATCATGAACTCAATTTTTCCTCACAGAAGGTTAGATTATGAGTGCGACTGGAACATTATTTAAGATGCAGGTCGCGTAGTTAAGAGTTCGTCACCTGAGAGCGATTTATTGAAAAAAAGTTTCATTCAACATTTGTTCCGAGAGTGTCTGTTGGCATTGTTAACGACTCTGAACAGCTTAACCAGTCAGATTGTGGCTCCAACATTTCTTCTATGAAATCTAAAATTAATATTTTGTCATGCTTTCGCAGTGTGTATGTTTTCATTTGAATATAGAGAGCAGTGATATATGTATATGGTAGTATGTATGCATGGCATTTTCATCACATCTACATTCGTTACAGTGTCAGTTGAGATTTTTTTAAAGATTCAAACCAAATACCGTTTAAAACTAATCCCATTTTCGAATTCAGATTAAATTTCCCGATCGGTCACATTTTTGCTAAACCTTGTCACTAGCAAAAGCTGTCGTGTCAACATACCTCTAAACCTTAATGACTTCAAGTTTGTTCAGCTTTCTTGTTTGAAGAAATTTTGATTGGTTTTAGCAAGATATTTACTTCATCCTATCCTGGTTATCCAGCAAGTTGAGCATTACTCACAAACTTTCAAATGCATGACTTTTGAACTAATATATGAAGTGAGTAGTTAGGAAACAGTAATATGATGGTCATTTCGTCAGTCCTATATTCCAGTGGACCGGAACTAAAAACCCTTTTCGGAGCAAGAACCTTATCGGTGAACTTCAACAAATCCTCATCTGGACTGTATTGCACTTACTGTCAAAATCAGCCAGACAGACAAGCTCAGTCAAATTATTAAGCTAGGCTCAAATGCAGGTGACGTTTATTCTGCAAGCTTCAACATCTCCAAATATCCCTGGTTGAACTGTCTCCTGTCCGATGTATGAGTCCAAATTATGACAATTCTGTTTTAGTGACTGATATCAGAACGTACATCCATGTACATGTATACAAAGAGTGACTCAGTTACAATAAGCCAGTGGACCTTTAAGCACGGGATAGTGTGTTTAGGTTGTCACTTGTTTTATGGCGATTCATAATAGGTTCATCCGGTTTCGGTCTGCACGCCTGTAGGTATCCTTTTATATTGCCTAATGGGCAAGTATGCTCAATACCAGTCATAGTTCGTGAAAGATTATTTATTAATCTGATGTCATTCACAAACGACTACAACTTTCACATAAATGAACCATCACTTCAGGGTTTCATCTCGACCATAATGCATGTTTTGCTGATAAGTAGCATGGCAGACTTGTGAATTTAGATGAGACCCAACTGTGAAAAGTTGGAGCTTCGGCTAGATTTGAACCACCGGCAAAAACAACATGCCTAAACTCGGCAATCGTTCTATCAGCTAAGCTTCGAAGTCACACCAAGAGCTCAGAACTTTTACATATGGACTCTGTTATCCACCCGTCCCACTGTCTCTTATGGAGCCAACCAAGTGGTCGAGGAGATCCACTGCCCCAACAGGATTTCGCAAACAGTTCACGCTGGATTCCATAAGAGACAGTGAAACGGATGGGTAACAGAGTCCACATGTAAAAGTTCTGAGCTCTTGGTGTGACTTCGTAGCTGAACTGGTAGAACGCTTGTCGCATTTAGACATGTTATTTCTCTCACTGGTTCGAATCCAGCCGAAGTTCCGACTTTTCACAGCTAAGTTTCATCTAAAAAGTACACATTTGTCGGGATGAAAATTCCTACTCCATTTCACGTTCTTGGAGGACAACTGGGTCACCCATTGCATTGCTAACCTGACATGGGCTATCAACAAATCAGCTGGTTTAGACGCTCAACCACGTTTACATGTGAGTAGTTCTGAGGTTAAGTGAATCAAAAAAGAGAACAGCTGTTCCGTTAGTTCCTATGAATAGGCTAGAAGTCATTCGGTTGCATGTGAAACTAGTGACCGAATGTATGACCAATAGTGAACTTTTGCCGGTAGATCCAGGTTCGTTATGTGGGTCATATTCTGACGCCGGAGTAACACTGACTAGTCCTTCCTGTCAGATTACTGAGGTATGTTGTTAACAAGCAGTGCGATGAGCTAACTCGGGTCCTGACAGTTTATTAAACGTCAACACAGTTTTATTACCCTTTTGTATTCGCCGCAAGAAAAGAACCTAGTTTGGGCGTAGAAGAGGCCGAATTGCGAAAAAACTGGACTCTGGTTGGATTTAAACCAGCGAAAGAAACAGCATGCCCAAATGCAAATTTCAGCTCGATTACCCACCCAACCCACTGTCACATGGAACCCACCAAATTATTCAAGGAATTGACATCCCAGGCAAGATTTCTCGAACCGTTGAAGCTGGAACTTACCAGCGCCACCGCGGAACACTGAAATTGTAGCGCCATCGCATACCATTACATTATCAAGCAAATTATGCATATATACATCAAATATTAGTAAGATACTCAAAACATTGGGTTCATTCTGTCCCTTTTGCCAAAGCAGCAAGGAGATCCTCGTGAAATCTTAACAGTTCGGTCAACTTTCATTATTCATCCTCATGGCAAGGAGATTGAGTAAGTTAGCGTCTTCTGTGCATACAAAATCAACAGATCTCTGACAAGAGTTGTTCCCTTGATCACCAGCACTCTGGGGTTACTATCATGTAATATTATCTCGAACGATTTGACAGAGTCTTCTACGCGATCATTGGCTAATATGTGTTCAGTGATCGACGGTGCTCGGCTTTTTGAGCTTGTTGCAGTCAGCAGGTCGTTTTTTGGCATTGGCATTAATAACCACTTGGGAATAGGTTCTGTCGCATATCGATACGAACATCGATCTGTTATGCCTACGTAGAAACCATTATAACTGCAATTGGACTGGTATACTGCGCAGGAGACAGACTAATCGGTTGAGTGCATATCACAGTTATGGGCAGCCAAGCCTCCGGTGCTTGGCGGAACGCGCAGACGGACATCTGGATAGGTGTCTTGCAAAGCCGACATCAGTTTGTGGCCAATGTTGTTGAGCAGGTGGTCACCGTAGGGTTGAATTTACGAAAACTTGTTTTCCCCTCCGCGCTGTAGCTTTCCATCTTCGGTTTTTCTTCTCACTGTGGATGTCCACAAAATTCTGCAGATACTCATTATCCTTTAGTGTTTTTCTAGTAGGTTCCTGGTTTTTCTCCAGTCGATCTGCAGTGCACATCATTCTGGCTCTGTGAATTATTGCACTTACTAATCCCCGTTTATAAGCAATAACAAATATTGCCCGCAGTATATTGGTCCTCGATAAGTATATTGTTGCAATGTTTCATCTTGACACCTAGTGATGAAAATTTTTAAGAATGGGAAACAGTTAGTAATCATCATTTTATAAGAGACAATGAGGTTTGACGGACGGGGTTCTACAGTGGAATCATTAAGGGGTTAAACAGGGAAGAGGTGGTTAATGAGGTCAGTCATCTCAATGTCACACTGCAATCAAGTATCAACTTGAACAATGGGTCTTGAAAGGGTAACAGGGTGTGGGGTTGGCGAAGGCAGGTCCGATCTGTGAACAAAACGTTTCTGGGCGCACAGACGTGAGTTCTACGGACGAATTCCAATAGCTTCCGCTGTGGATAGAATCCCACGTCTCACTGCCCCCGATTGAGTGGCCTTACCTCCATAGACTGAACGAAATGTGTCCATCATATTGACAGAGTGACTCGAATCTATCAGGTGCGATGGTATGGCACTGCTGACAGATTACGTGATTCCACTGCTGTACCAAGCTGGGTGACGTTCCCGGACCGGTTCAGATGAGCATTTGGTCGTGTGGCGAACATGACTGGTTCCGCAGGAACAGGTGAATGAGTATACACAATTTGAGGCTGCGAGAACAGGCACTTTATCTTAAGGCTTGAGCACAAAACTGGATTGGACGTAAAGTGGGCACGTAATTGAGTGGCCTAAAATGTTGCACTAACCGCTTTCTTGAGTCTACGTTTGATAGTTTCACCTAGCGTGTCGCCCTTGCAGGGTAATCCGACGTGCAGTTCTCTCTTCTGTCAGATGGAGCCGGTCCATTTCACCCCGCTGTTGTATAGCTCTGTGTATGAACCTTTCCGGGTAGCCATTTTGTGTAAATATTGTAAGTGTCACTGTCAATTCTTCAGCAATTGTATCATCCGCGCAAATTCTTACGGTCCTGTTCGACAAGCAGTTAATTAAACTTCATTTCAGAGCAAGTTGCACAAAACCACTGAAATGAGTACGCTGACCATTCCACGTACTTCTGTGTATTGCGCACTGAACTGAACCACCAGCGTGGTGACGTGAACGTACATCCAAAGAGCCCAAATGGCTATTCATTTCAGTCACTAACGAAAATCTGACATTTTGATGTGTGAATTTAAGTCTGGTCAAGATGTCGGTTAGATTTACGCTGTCATCGATTATTCAAAGAATATTTTCAATATACCTCTTCTAAAAATTACGTCGGCCCATCGGTGAACTGAGCCGTTCGTTTTCTGATTTCGTCATGAATACGTGTACAAACAATGGTCCCAACGGCGATCCAATTGCGACATCGTCCCTCTATGGATGAATCCCTTCGTTGAACTTGAATTGCACGTTGTATGTGCACAGATGAAGTAACCGTTCGACTTCGGTCAGTGGTATCCGAATATCTGTCACTACTCTGGACAAAATCACATAGATTAACTATAGTCTCCTTTAGTGAGACATTGAAAAATAAGCGATGGGAGTCAAGAGAAAACATTGATTATTCAATCAAGTTGGTCTCTTTGATTGGATTCACCAGATCAAAGATACAAATTGTTACAAGGTTAAGTGAAAGACCCATCATCCGTAATAACTAGATTGTCTTCTAGGTAACGTTTTGAAGGCAAAACAGGAGAAAACCATTTATGGGACTGCCTCTCAAGCACTCCCAAAAATAAACCCATCAATATGGGTTCTATCGGGTCAACCAGAGGTACGCAACCATTATGCCCATTGATCACACCTTCAAATTCAATCGGGATGTTTTCTATAAAGGCAGAAATGAGTTATTTAAGAAGACCTAGTGAAACATACAGGTTTACATTCTGACTAGACATATAATCGCACAGAAATCAACCATCTTGCCTGGGGATACAAAAACCAAAAAGAATTCAGTGTCCACCGATTACCTCATTCCTGAACTAATTAAATTGTTCTCCGAAATTTCTGCCACTTAAAAAGAAATACGAGCACAACTGGGAGATATCAATTCGCGAACTGGTTTAACGATGTCCACTAACCAACACACGAGTTCGTTCATGTGTTGTTGTTACGTACCCTTTGTATAAAAATTTGCCGGTTTTAAGCTGGTGACTGATGAGACTAAATCGAAATGGTAACAACTCAAGACATACGTCTCCCCTTTATTTCAATAATGCTACTATAACTATTATGCAGGTTGCTGCGAATTTACCGTTATTTTGTGAAGAGTTTTGTTTGTTCAATGATCACTATAAAATCAACTCCACTATAGGTCTGAGAGTGATAGCACCATCCAGCAGTCACAATTGAAGGGTACCGCGAAAGATACGGTGCACTTGATTTGTTGGTTTCGATCACAATTATCAAACTAAGTTCATACTGTTGGTCCAAACTAACACATTAGGTAATGTGTCAGATGAATGATTAGCTCTCATGTCACTGACTCCCGTTTCGATTTTGTAGGTTCATTTTTGTGGCAAAACTGTAAAGTAATCCAACACATCAACGTTTCATTTCCATAGATAAAAGAATTTCAACTTCCTTTGTTGAAGGACTAACCCATTTTGCTACCTGGAAAATCAAAATCAATCCAGAAACTCAGTTTGTTTCCATTAGAACTGTACCGAAAGATTGTTTACCTGAACCATGGAAATATCATCGTTTGATCTGTCGACCTAACAAATATCTGCACGATATGCTTTCACTTCTACACAACTAGAATCTGAAGGCTGAAAAAAGTTTATCCAAAAAAAGTGCACGGTTGACTTTCAATCATTTTCTCCCTGCATAACATCCAGCCGTCAATGCCCCCTATCAGTAGTGAGGTACGATCTCAAGCGTGCGGAGGATTAGACATATTCATTGACTATGGTAACTAGAAAACTAGAACACTTGCTTCATGGCAATAATTTGTGGAAGCACAGGGTGAAACTGTTCCCGTCTATTCACTGGAATCTAATCTGTCATTTAGCCTCGTGCACACACATTAGCAAACATTTTAAGTTTATTTTCAGTTTGACCATCATTCACATTTGATCGCAGCCTCCGCATTCAGATAGACTTTCCAGTCAGCCTCTTTCGACAGGAAGCACTAGACTTGAGTTTCACTCTCATTAAAGCTCGTCAGTAGTGCATATCATTGCCACGGCCGAGATTTGAACTCCGGCCATTCCAATCATGAGGCAACCGTGTTAACCACTGCGCCATTGACCTCACATTAGGCACGACCGAATTATCAAATCTGAACGCTCAACCACTCTCACTTGTGAGCAATGATCAGGTTGCCCGATCGTCTCGATAGGAGACACAGTTACTGCCTGTTAACTCCAATCGATAACACCGCGATTGAATGCGAACCTAAGAAAGAGGTAAGATGAGTTAATTTCTGAAAACTCAATCGGCCAACGCTACTCAAAGTCCACTGCGAAAGTCTTGGGAGAAAGTCTGCATCCGGGCTAAAGTGGGCAATAAGACTTTCAGAGCTAATCAATGCACTTCACTTTGCAACAACTTGAGGAGGTTTTATTTGCGCGAAACTCTATGTTATACTCAAGCGAATTGGCCAAAATCATATCATACACGAAGGTGGAACCCAGTAATTCCACTGACACAAATCCGACCTTGTTCACTTGCCTGTTTGAATATATTTCGTTGTACTCGTGGCATTTCTTTTCGAAGTGCAGATTTCTCGCAGTTGGGTCCTTTTGTACGGTAAATAATTTCGTCTAGTTTGAAAGACTTGTAACAGACTTGCCCTGTTTGACAAATCACTGTGGCGCGATCAACATGTTTACTTCCTTCAGTTTTCCGAGACTCAATTCTCAGTCTAGTTGCTCAACCAGTTTACCAGTTTCGTTTAGTCAAGCTGCTATCTGGAATCTATTTGTGTACACATTATGTTAATACGCAATACGGATTATTTACTCCAGGACAAACTTTGTTTTGCGTTACATTTTCTACTGTTTATTGCAAGTTCTCCCAAGCGACGGTTGTAAACTGGCTGGATTCACTGCATGAAAGCTGTCCCTGATTCGGCTTAAGAGAACGTTACGCTGTAAATATTTAAACGTTTTTACCCGTTTGATTTGACAACATTGCGCGTTGTTTCTTCAGCAACAGGATCAAGTCAAAATCTTGCATAGCAAATGTTAAATAATTTTTCGTTTCATACATTCGGACAACTATAAATATTACAAAGTAAACGGACTACAAATTGATGGAAAGTCAAAGTTTCGGTATTTCTCATCAGACATACAATTCATCGGGCTTATGTATACAAAACCGGAATGTGCATACGCGTAATGGTAACAGTCATGGAGGTTGGGATGACTTAGTAACTGAGTGGTGGTGGGTTTGTTTGTGTATGCGGTATGTATGCAACTTGTTAGGAATAGTAGATGTACTGATGAGTTAGGTGAAGAATTGTGCTAACCGAAGCTCTTCTGTATTCGTGATTAGATCACTAGTAACAGTAATAAACGTTTACGCATAGCTACAGTTACTACAGTCATTTCACTGTAGATGTAAATCTGGGTCTCTTAATTGATGAGATTCTTTACTGTGTGGTTTGGAACTTCCTGATACCGGGTTCAGATCGGCGAAGAATCCAGATGGAATGAACATTAAAAAACCTCTGCATTATAGAAAGCGCAGCATCTACATGGAAGCCGATCAACTAGTTAGCAGTGCACACAATCTTCAACCGAATTACGTATTTTTTAAATACGGTTAATACTCTTTAATACTCTTTAGCTATAAGATTGGAGTTCATTACTACAATTTGAAACAATCTCATGTGATTTCATATTAGAAGTATCGACTTATACGACGGTTTAGTAAAACAAATTTGCTGTAATTTCCGTTAGATTCGTCAGTGTCACTTTAAAAAGTGGATGCGCTAAGCTATATTGTACCAGGTTTTGAGGTGTGAAAGAGAATTCCATCAGCTTCATTTGACCTAGGCGTTGATGGTGCTGATGTGGCTATTTTTGTGGATTATCAACGTCATGTAACATTGCCAACTAAGTCACAAAGCAGCCTTAACACCCTGGATTTGCTCACGAAGTGCTTGAATGTGTACTTCTAAGTGAAATTGTAACTAACTCTCAAAAAGTGGTTTGATTTATAGAGTCGCTGAAGAGTTTTAATTTATTTTCCGATCGATTTGTTGATTTGTCTCTGTCTTTTGCCTTGAGGTTAAATGGCTGAATACGTTAGAGTAGCGTGTACCTCGGAAGTGGCGTTTATGTCGTCGTTTGACACGAAATCATACTTTTTACCTATTGGTTTTCATTCGAATTATTTCAAGTAAGTGATTATCCAGATGCTCCAGGTTTCAGATTCCATTAAAACGTTGAAGAAATCCCTTATGCTATTTCTAATAGTGTGAAATACATCCTGATAGCCGAAAGTTCACTTGACTGTGACATGAGGTCAATACTTTCATGTCAGCGATAAGAAAGTAAGCCATAGTTAACCCAAAGTTGCCGAAGAAGAATACACAACTACACAGGACAGACCAATTGTTTGTTTGGAAAGACAGGTTTGGGACGGTTACAAAACTGAACACCGGTTCTTTGGCTGCACGGTAAGAACATTATTTTAATGATGTGAATTCTTTGGCATTAGCATGTATTCGGATTAGTCAAGGTCACTACTCATAGTTACTGGCTGCACTTCAGATTATCCGGTCGTTTCAAGTTCCGAATCATCGTGTCGCAACAAATCATTTGTTAAGTTTTGGTTCGTCCGTTATCTTTGTCTGTCTTTGATTAGCTTCTGACTACGAACTTATGAAAACTTCGCACTGCCTAAAATCATTATTATCCGATTAGCCTGGCTTTTCTTCAAAGTTTTGTTTCAAACAAACCTCGTTGTGAAACATACTGGTGTGATCCAATGTGAGGTTTTATACTGAGAATGGATGCCTGACCTCTTCTGCTGGACTCTGTTGAATAAAGACTGGAAATGGACCGCCAGCATTGTTAAGACGATGAATGCCGAATACAAATGTATTTCAAAGGTGGTTTTTACACTTGCTAATCAATATCGGGTTAGTTGATGAGTACCGCAAAGTCTGTTAATCTTAGTTCTCAAACCGCCTACAGTTCCATAATATTGAGAATATTTCAGTTAATGTGACTTCGAAGATATTTCATGGGCAAAAGCTTGAGCAAGCCAGACAATTTGGTGATCAGAAGATACTGTACGAATGCCTGAGAGTAGTCATTGGTGTATTTGCAGTTAACTGTTCTAGATTAAATCATTTGGACGTGACCGACTCACTTCCTCCAGTTGAGGAATACACGAACTGAACTGGCCTGATTTTGTACCATGGGTGCGCCGGGTGTAGTGATTGAATCATTAACCCTGGATGTTTCACATGGTTTTTTCATCTATTCTGCCTGGGGAAAATCTTGACTAATCACTCTAATATCCACATTCTAAACGTTTGTCAACCTTTCGGACTTTCATTTCCTGTTATATCGACCCCGGTTAGATTTTGCTAAATTCGATGAAGTATTGACAGTCACACGTAAAAACTGAAACAAGAAGTGTCGTCTGGATAAATTGCTCACATTCAACAATACTCGCACAAACGACAGGCGCCAAGTGGGAAACAAACGGTTATGCACTGGCAGTAGTTACTATTCTCGCCAACTATACACGTAGGCCTAGGATAATTGAAATGGGCCGGTCTGAGTAGTTTGGGCATTGTAGTTCACTCTAATTGCTCGTCTGTTCAGTCGTCTGTGATGTATTCTGTCGAATACCAGACAGCAGTCTGGATCTCGAATTGCACTCAGATTTAATCCTTAGCAATCCGTACATCTGTCTGTCAAGTGATGACTATGTAACCAGATAAATTACAGGATGGCTAAAAAGTATGAGAACGTTTATCGAAGTTTCGACTTGCGCAGAATAATATTCTATCCCCTGTCTTACTTTACCGTACTCGCTAATTATTTGTTTTCACTTACGCATTAAAAGTATATATTTTTACTAAGTTTACATAATCAACAAAAATTTGACAGGATTTCACGTGGACGTAATCCAACATCACACATCCCGCACTTGAAAATTGGGGCCGCTTTGACTTGTATGTTAATTAGGTTACTTTTAACTAACGATCCAAATCAGTAGAAATCTTAAACACTTCAGAAAATCATGTCAACGTGTGCTTACTACCCACTTTAAAAATTGTACAAACTTCATTTTATCCCGTTCATACTGAACATAGTCATGGCAATTACAGAATGCAGTTCAAAATTACTCCTGATGCTTTTGACATTACTTGTGACCGTGTCAATAATGTTGAGACATGAACAGCGTGAAAAAAGTTGAGAATAAATAATTTTTCGTAGGCTTTTTAGACCACACGAAGTTGTTTACGAGCTGCCGTTTGTCACAAGACTTTCGATACCCATTCAGCTACGTTAATCGGAGCTGAACAAACGCTCTAAATGAATCACGTTTCGTTTCAGAAGACTCAGTTTATCTGTTCTTCCAAATGTTTTTCCTTCAGTATGCTAAACCGTAAATGTCATAGAGAAACATGAACAGCTTTGGGCAAATCACATCCTCGATAGTACTCAATCAGTCAGCCGAAGTTCAAATCAAGAGGATCTTTCAATGAATCTTTGAAACTTGAAGCAAACAACCAACCAGACCGAGAAATTCTGTGGACAAAGTTTAATGAACCGAAGTATCGAAAACCTCAAATCCAAAAGCACGTCGTATATAACTAAAAGTTCAAAGTCAGAAAGTGAACACGTAACTTTCTCTACAGTCTGATGATTTCCGGCTAAATAGAATGTACTTTTTCAGGAAGAAATAACTAATTTAAGTAAAACCAAGGTAAATGAAAACCATGGAATTTTAAGTGCACAGACTTTGTGTGATTCGGGTCAGACGACACATGTGCTTAATCGGTTTTCAGTCTGACCAGATGGTTTGGAGGTTCGGGCTGAACTTGTGCCTGCTAAATAAATTACATGGCACAGTCACACCATGGATGTTATCAGAAAGGATCGGTTTTTCTGTCACCACGATATTTGAAACACTGAGTTCCCTTCAATAAGTTCATCAGCGCAGAAAGAGGACATATGTTGCGATATGTTAACACTTCGTTTACTCTCATCAGTCGCAAACGTAAAACATGCAAGTTATATATGACAGACAATTAGGGATAGACAGGGTATGGACACGCATACAATCACATCACGTATTATGTCATCACCACCACGGCAACCCTGTAGGTTGCTCCACCCACTTTTGTGCACACAGCGCCAGCTGGTGAGCTCTAATCAGCATGGCTTCGCTAAAGGCCAGTAGCTCCGGGTTCTGCTGACGTAACAGTATTTTGATATTACTAGAAAGCAGGAAATGTATCCTAGGCTATGAAGTAGCAGGTCGTAGTAGGGCCAGTATATCGCAACTTCATACCATCGGCGCGCTCACGAGGTTAGAACTCTTAGTGAGAAAGTGTGCATAGCTGCTTATCACTTGCGCCCTCTGGACACATCGTGAATATGTTTATCACAAGGCAGAAACAAATTAAGAAACCTACTAGATAACAAGTCACCCGACACAGATCTGCTATTCCTGTCCTGCTGAATTGGGAGAACCGTTAAGAGTACGGTTCACATGTTCTTTGTCATTTGTTGGAACGACTGAAGGCGTTTCATGGTCACATCTGCCTTGAAAGGTAGACGCAAAAAAACAGCAACCTGCCGACCAACAGCGTCGTTCTAAACGACCTATAAATTAGTAGACAGCTTACTGGATGATACTCTTCGGGTCAAGATAGCAGATTACGAACCTGTTAGCAAGGGATCACCATAACGGACATACATGCATCAGAGATCTGATGATTACTTGTAACTTTTAGACAAGTGCTTCTGATGCGGGATTGCCACTTATGTGGACTGTTTTGATTTTCCCTGTCTTTTGACAGAACTAATCGCTCCATTCTGCTACGGAACTTCCACAACTAAGATTTCGATGCGAGCTAACTCAGATGGCTAGAAACGTATCGAAATGCATAGAGGTTTAACGTTAAAATGAACAGTCAGTGGTCTGGATGATTTCACTCGTACACCCGTGCTCCTCAGAGATCTACTTTAAGAATCCAACACTCCATTCCTCCTGGGCCTGGGTTACCTAGCGTTGTCAAATCCCTAATGTTGCTTAGTGGCGATAACACAAAGCTTGGCGAGTTTTAGACTACCCGGAAGGTGTCGTAACTTCATATAGCAATCTGTACTGTTCAAACCATGAATCCGGTGCATATAACATGCTTTCAACTGTTGTTTTGTTGTTTAACTCGGTTTCTTTCCAGCACCGAATTAGCCTGCATTATGAGTGTTGCAGTAAATGATAACCACAGTGTACACAACGGACAAACTATCAGTCCAATAGTTCACTTATTCTTGAAAACTGTTCTTGCCGTTGTTTATCAAATCTGGTAATGCCTACAGAAACCACACGTTTGAACGGTCATTTGTCAGTGCTCTTCCAAGCAGTAATTAAAAGTGCTCATGAATTGGTTTCATTGAGACAAACACAATTGATCCGTCCCTTGCCAAAAGCAAGCTGGGGGCTTTCAATAACATTTGAATTGATGGACCTTGCTTAAGAAAATCCTTAATAAAACAAAGGATATGTACACGGTCTCAGATAAATAGTTGTTGTCTCGGTTTTTACTGAACTCTAACGGTGCAACTCCAACGGAGAAAGATGACACGGTCTGATGTTTCTTTCATGAGTAGAATTATCAACACAGTTGAGTTCCTGGCTACGAAAATGTCATATTTCTCACGTACCATTCCTTAAAAAACCTTGTGCAACCAACACAAACACTTTGGTCACAAACAAGAAATTGAGGGCTTTATTCCGATTCACATTCCGGTGTGCAAATTGAGGTTCGTTTCAGGTAGACGAGACCATACTTCAGACCTGGTTTAGAAGTCAGTTAAAAAGTAATTTGAATACACCAGACAAAAGACTGATATTGTAGCGAGAAGGCGTCCAACGAAGCACAATCTTTATTGTCCAAATCGCTAGTCACATGCAACGCGCTCTCTCTCGTTTATGAGTTATAATTCCAACCCGCAACACCTCCCTCCCCGGTTTCCGTTCACACGTCGTGCGCACTTCTGACTGGTTTACGTGCGTGATCGGCGCCTTCTATCGGGGGTTTTCCGTTTGCCATTCCTCGGCTGTTTGTCCGATTTCGTTGCGCGATGGCTCGTCCGGCTGCTCGTGCTGTCCGCCATCCACACAATGTTAACCTTTACCGTATTCCAAAATCGTGTTGAGATGTTCCTCTAAATGTTGGAAAAACCACGCCTCCGATCTGGCCGTCTGTCGTATTTCGCCTGCCCTGCCTCGCCCGTTGGTCCGATCTAGTCGAGCGATGATTCATCCGGTCGCGCACGTTGTCCTTGATCTGATCGCGGCAGGTTTTTGAACGTACCTCCCCCGCGTTGAGGTATTCGGCCGAGCGTTCGAAAGCTCGCACCTCCGACCTGACAATCCACCACAATATGACACGATTTATGCTCGAGTAGATTTTGCTGCATCTTTACTGGTGTTTACTGCAGACGAGTTAGTTGTATGAAATTCCAAACCACAGAACTGAGTACCAGCTTGGAACTAGGGTTGCCGAACGCCTACCGAAAAGGGACAAAAAACGGTCAAACAATCAGGTAACTTGACAGTAAACAGCCGGAATGATCCAGCGTCATCGATCGTCCAGCATTACTTGATGACACAACACGTGACTGGCTTATCAATTTTTTATATATATTCTGTTACTGACTCGAAACAAACATTTACTTCGAGAACATTGCAGTCAGAATCTGCCACTCTGCTTTGTGCGTACAAAAAAGAATTGTTTGTAACGTTGATGCTGCTGTGGTAGCAACCGAGCTGGTTTTGAACTTTGACCTTTGATATTGCTTTGCGGTTGGAAATTTCGTGCGTTTCACACATCTGCAGTAAATATCGGTAGAGATGCAGCGAAATCTGCTTCAGCACGAGTTGTGTCATGCCAATCTTTTGTCTGTTGTGCTCAAAGTTGTAACTAGAAATGGTTGCCTCAAATTCGAACGCATTTTATAAATTCTACCGATGTATTTCGCATGTTGAGCAAACATGCAGACAACTTATCTGTCAACACCAGATTGGTTATTTGCTAACTGTGGTGGAGACCGAAACAATTGACTGGCCATAGCATAAACACACGAACAACTTTGCAAACGTGATGCGGAGTGAAATAGTTACCACCCCTTGATGAGTGATAACGAGTGTTGTGAAGGAATTTAGTAGGAAACAAGGCGAAGACAAACACAAGCTTGTTTAATGGAGTATGGTATAGGTCTGCATACAAAACGAGTCGGGAAAACAGATAAAATATCATTTCATTATTCACGGTTTGAACGAGAAGTTAAACTGTTTCGATTCTTTTGTAGATTTGAGTGGCACCACTAAATTTGACTGTATTTCGATATGGTCAAGAAGATGTCCAACCATAAACTAAACTGCAATCAATCGACCAGTGTGTGGGTTTCCGCTGATGTAGATTTTCTTCGAATCACTCTAAACCCATTCTTATATCGATTATATTGTTAGTTCCCTCACAGCATCCGTACATTCTGCTGTTAAGCCAAGGTCAGGCTCCGATGAACAACACGTGGTTTAGTCACTCATGAAGTTGTGTGTTAAAAACACCTTGAGGCCAAGTCAAAATCCGATGGGAGTTTAAACTCCCACACACATTTCGAGCCATAGTAAATGAGTGACATTAATGGACTACCGTGCCGGTTGACATCTTATTTCATTGACATTTATGTTGTGCACGATTCAATCGCCATGACAATCCTCCAGACCGAATTTTGTGGAAGCAAGTGTTTCGCACGTGTGGCTGAGTGAACGTATGAAGGTGAGCGCCAAATGTCTGTGAAAACTTTTGATCTTGGTTTAAAAAGCATAAAACAATAAGAAATATTTGCTCAACAACCCGACTTAAAAGTAACACACGGTTGGAGTCAAACCACAACTCGGTTTTATACGACTCATTCTATTAAGCGAGACATGGGCCGTCGGCTGCCCTGTATATCAATTTAACGTTGTACTTATGACGATTTCAGTGGACAACAGAAGGGCAGTGACGCAACACCTCTGCCATGATTGCTTTCCCAAGTGAATTTTTACACAGGCAATCGGTAGTGCATCAAGACAGTTTGTCCTGTTCGTTTAGAGGAGAAACTATTTCGAACGTTGATATAAATAGCGATTGCAAGCTCTGGGTATTTGTGTACTTTTCTTGTGACGACTATCCCAAACAGTCGGTAGGGAAGCTGACATTTTGAAGACTGAGCTCTGTGAGAGATGGTTTCAATTTATGGTAACTTAGAGCCGAGGCTAGCTAATTGTTAAACCTAATGCAAAGGGTTTTCGTGTGCTACGGACGTTGTGTTGATGGGGAAATGTGGGACAATTTTTCCCCGTTAGTGTACTCAGTTCTGTTTGCCCAGTACACGAAAGCAACGAAACGGACAAAAAATATGTTGATTCAAGATTGCTTTATTAAGAACGAGCAAAATTATGATGATAATTACGAGGAGTTCCGCACATTGCTATCGTCTTCCATTTCATCTCCAGCATAACTAGCTTTGTTCATCATAGTTTTGTGTAACTATACAGAAAAAAACATAACGGACCTGTTTCAGGAGGAAATTCCAGGGCAACAAGTACTCGTGTTATTTCTTGTCTAAGGGTTTTTGAAAATGTTAGCTCAATGCTTGACTTGGTAGCGAATTAACATTCAGAAAAGCCATGCATCCTGTGAAACATAAATACAATAAAGTGTTGAAAAACAGGAAAAATATTCGTAACTTTCATTCGTTAACATTATTGATCTTTTCAGAGATACCAAGGACAGATTAAGCGTTTCATAGTCAACGTGAACCCAATCTCCACGAGTTTTCCGGGTCCTGCTTATCGGATTGGCGGACTTTGTACTGATCGTTGACACCATGCAGAATGCAGTCAGCGACGCATAAGATTGACCAGCATGTCGATTGGTAAGGGGAATATGATCGTGGAATTTTTCTCTGCCGAAATTGCACTCAGTGTCTGCAGATAACGCAGTTGAAGAGCAAATGGGGAACTCTTCAGGACATCAGCAGCCTGCTTCAACGCAACTGAGGACTTTTCTTCTCCCTCTGCAGCGATTACCTAGAAATAGTGAGAACATCATCGGAAGAGAGGGTTGTCTGAGAAAAAGGTTTGTGTATCATATCGATTTCTGGCCTGTATGACGGGCCAGAGTGGGATAATTAATCGGAATGGACTTTTATTAATCTGAGATGTAAATTATTTCGTTTAGGCGTAAAAGTCGCCTTGACATTTATCAACCTAAAACGTGTTGCCAAGTTCCTTAGAAAGCACTTACACATGTGGTTATCAACCACCCAGTTAGACGAGTGGCCTCTAGGGCAATTTGCGAGCTCCATTCTCTGCGTACTTATCTGGTTGAATCTGGTGTGTAAACAGATAAGTTGTTGGACTTTTCTGATAGATGCTCGTACCGGAACAGGATGAATGAAACAGTATTCGTGTTTCAGTTTGCAAGGAATTATGCACAAGCACTTTAAGTCTGGCAAACAATATTGTCTTGAGGTACTGTCTATTTGAGTTAATAGACAACTGATCAAATGAGCCTGATTCATTGTTCCCACTGACATGAGAATCAAATGCATACTACAGAAAGGAAATATTGGGCATGCTAATATTGGTTAATTTCTACCCGTTCAGAGGGAATCATGCCCTAACAATGGTTCATCTCTGTTTATGAAAACCATTGGGGCTCATTGATGAGACGGGGAAACTCTGAACCGGGTGGTGTAATGTATCCACTGATGGATGTATCAGCACATGGAGTCGTATAAACAAGTGAAAGATTGACCACAATAGTTTCTCTCCATTTTCGGGCAGGCTAAAACCAATAGCTATCTGAGGAACTAGTCAGAAATGTCGAGGTTGGTGTGAGAACAGCGAGCAGATTGTAGAGTGCAATTAGGAAGACCAACTGTTTACCTAACACATTATCGGTCAAACTCACCACAAACAACACATAAGTGAACGATCATCAAGTTTGGCCGGTAATTAAAGAGTGTATAATAAATACAGGTAAGCAAACTTGCCTGCGTAGAAAATGTTTACATATGGAGTTACTGGTTTATGGAACTGCCACTGCACGTTAGAAATGCCGAGATCCATGGCTGGCAAAAATGTTTCCAGCTTATTGTTAACATGAACATTCTGTTCAAGGATTCATCACCAGTTCGATAGACTCATGCACATTAAGTTAGCATGTACAATAGCTAAGGAGTAGTTGGTCTCACTGATCACCAATGAAGCCGGCATCGGTTGTTTTGACCCATTGGGCTCTCACCAGGCTAAAGGCCAACCGGGCAATCAAACCCACAACATTTGAGTGAGGGGCAGAGTCTTCCAGCAGACGTTTACCCATCAGATCACCGTAACATGGTAAGTTTGCAGGTAGTGTAATATTAAGAGAGAGTAACTTATGCACACTCTTTCGAATTCAGTGACCGCGATCCTGTGATCTAGTCAATAAGCATTTTCACGCCTGTTAGCAAGTGAGGACTTCGATCGTTTGGCGTCCATGGTACTGATGAAACTCAACTAGGTCGAACCAGCTGCTAACCTCTCGCTGTTAGTAACTGATACTAATTTCCTATGAACCCCGTTGGTGGATGCACATTAGTTTGATGGCTAACCACGAGGGAATGATCGTTTTTGGTCTAAAATCAAAGAAAGTATAGTGCGCGGGAAACGTAGTATTTAGAAGCTGATATGGAAATGTGTCAAAAGATGACTTTTCCCACTGTGAACGGATGAAAAACACAACTGTTTGCTTATCAAAACGAAGGATAGTTTGTTCGGATGTATATACGAGGATGAACAAAAAAATTCATATTCACGCAAACACAAGATGTGCGTTCCTTTTGTGGCTAGTAAGGATGATTCTCACCTTGAATTTTGGGCATACTAACAGTAAGGTTATCGGATCAGTGTGTATGTGGCTTAAAGAAGAATCGACTGCGTAAAATGACGGCACTTCTTGGGTTCAAAACGGCGACAGAAACGGCGTGTCCAAATGCGGTAAGCTTTCTACCGGCTGATGTACTCAGCCGCATCAGAAGCTCAGAAATGTCACATTTGGACGCAGCTACCCATCTGGCGCTGGTGAGAATTCAGCCAAAATCAAAAGTTGTTTAAATTGGGGCATTTTTTAATTTACACACCTGCTAAGGTACTTAATACAGTTTCGACGCTGAATGGTGGCATTGATGGATTCCAGCATGAGCTACATGGAAAATCCTTCTGGTGAAGTCAGTCGCCCGCACCATCTGGTGAATTACACATAAAACAGTGAGACGGATGGAATACTACGTCAAAATGTCACATTTCTGAGTTCCAGCAGCGACTTTGCAGTTCAGCTGGTGGGATGATTGCAACGTTCGGATATGCTGTTTCTGTTCCTAGATCGAGTCCAGTCGCAGCCCTGATTTTTCACAATTGAGTCTCTTCTAAATTAACAAATCCGGGAGACAACACTTTGATGAATTTGGTCACTGCTTCGTTTCCCAGTCATACTGATTGGTACAAATTTGGAATGGATGACAGAAGCTCTAGTTGAGCCCCAGAAAAAGCATATCTAGTTATTTAAACTGGAAAACTATCCACGAACGCATTAGGCAAATAACACATACAGTACTGAGTATGAACCAAGGACCCAAGACTCATAAGAATTAAGTTGCTAGAAATTTGGTAACATACTTAACTCCAACTTCATATTTATAAGAAATAAAGAAACGGCAACTTCGTGACAAGATGTTTCTGATCGCTTGATAAATTATTGAAACTAATTTCTAAGCATATCAGCATGCCTTACAGTAATGGTAGGTCAGCTACCAGTAAACGTTTTATTAGGTGCAATAACGGGAAAAATTCCGATCCAAATTGAACTGGAACTTTTTCTATCTGAACCACCAAGTCAAAATGGAACAAAATATTCCAGTGTGCACAGTGAGACGACTTTTAAGGATACACTGTCAATGCAGCTCGACTTAATTGTCTATGTTTCGGCAAGTTGCTAGAATACTATTTTAGTGATGGTAGCATGAGGAGATTCTTTTCTAACTCAAATTTTCAAACATCTTCAGATTAGCACCACATTGAGATACCTGCTCAGTTAAACGAGCCACCGAGCTTATCAAAGTAAATCACATTTATCGTAAAACCAACACGACTATTAGTGCCCACTCTACTCGAATATTATAAGAGAACCAGGCCATTATCTTTTAAAAAAGAAAGTAATTCTTAGTTTTTCTAAGCAGTTTCCTAAGTTGTACCCAAAAGTACCACTGTGTAGTGAACAAATATTTGAAAAACGTCCCGGTTTTCTTCCATGTTCAACGGAAACTTGAAACCGTCTTTTTCTCCACACCCATTTCCGGTTCCGTATTCGAGACTTTAAAAGCTTTGATAACATTTCTGATCGAATAAGAAACTGTGTTTGTGCTACTCACAATTCACTTTGCTTGAGTAACGCCACACACACTGTTTTTCTTAATCTGTCAATAACAGACTGAGAGTAACATGAGAAATCTTCTCAAGGTTGAGACATTCCACAAATTTAAAGAACTGAATCGTTACAGGTTTCCCCTTTCAACGAACTTTGTCCGTGGCAGTGAACCGCTGTGAAGAACAGTGGAAAAAAGTTAGATGGACAGTTAACAGGTGTCCTGTTTTGATGAAAAACAAACGGTTGTTCGAATGGCCTGTGGACTCACTTTTGCACGAGCCTCCCTAGTGGCTTCTGCCTCTGCTGCCATCGCACGTTGTAACTGAACCGGTAGCCGGACATCTTTTCTGAGAGACGAAATATTGATCGGAATAAAATTCTGAGACCATTTACGGAATTGTTAACTGTGAGCAAGTACTACGTAGTTGTTACGGATGTTCATTTGTGATATTTTACAGGGTACGAATTTTTCATTAAATCAATCGCGCTGATACGAAATTTGAAGTTGAGAAGATTAGATAAGATATGAACCACTGCGGCACTGTGGGATTTTCACACCATAAGGCATTTTAAAAAACAAACGGGGACAGTGATAAGAACATTACGTTGGGGTAGGTGTTGCTTTTCAGGATTAAGGAAATTAAAAACAAGAACAAATTGGGTCTGTTACAATCGATCACATGCAGTGGATTGAACACGGAGTGGTAGAGAATATTCTTTTCTAATGTTTCAGGGTTCCATTAGGGCAGGGAAGAGAATCTACATCGTCGACAAATTGTAGTTAGAAAGTGAAACTCCATTAATGTTTTCTTCAAATGTCAGTAAAAAGCTGAGAACAAGAGCATATGTTATTCAGATTTACATTTGCTTATCAGTGAAATGTTATTCCGGGTGAAGAGTAAAATTTCTGTAGTTTATTGAACGATCAGTTCATCTAGCCACCGATTCAAGAGAGCTTAGTCAACCAAACCAGCAGACGTGAACGACCGTTGTAAGTATGACCAATGCCCAAAGTGTGTATCAGAATTGTGGAATTCACCAAATTGCCAAGAAAGACAAAACTGTTTGAAAGTGAGTTCGTTCACCCTAACTACCTGTAATCGTATTATCCCTTCAGTAAAGCCATATGTACACCCTTTTTACAGTGTTTTTGTGCACAATATTACAACTGATCTCCATTCTCAAAAATCCACCACTTACGCCAGAATTGTATAATATGCCTTACTTTCAGATATTAACGAGCAGTAGGCGTGCCTTTCCAGTCCTTCAGCGCCTATAAAGAGTTACGGATATAATTAATACTTTGGCATATCGGTCAGCCATACGCAAGCTCCCTGCAAGCGTTCTGATCCAAGCTTGTTTTTTAAGTCACCATGCTCAGCTTTCACCCAGTAATCCAGTTCAATGTCCATACGGGATCGCTTCATGGTTATATCCTTTTACTGATTAAGTACGAACAACTAGGACGTTCTCTCGGTGTCACGGGAAGTTGTGCCTACTGCACTCAGCAGCTGCACGGATGTTCACCGAACTTCATATGGTAAACCTGCGGTCTCGTCGAACAGTACAGTCTACTAACATGTAACCTAACTGGACGATTGGTGGTTAAACATGAGTACAAACGTGAGCTTCAAATGTGTCACTTTGAAGACCTGAAATCTGTAGGTTTGTGTGCCACAGATAAATTACTTGTGCCAGCACGGAAATGGGATGTTTTGTACATATGGTTTCAACCCATTTGTGGCGGAGATGGCACACTGGTTAGTTATAATGATGTTAAGTCGGCCGGAGGAGGCTCAACGCTTACTCGTATCCCTGCGCTATTGAATTGACCCATTCGGCCGAGATGTCACAAAACCACAGTTATTTGGCTAGACCCATTTGAGCAGACCAACCGATTACATCCCTGACAGTCAAGCGAAGGCGTCAAGGTATTTTTTACAAGGCAAAGCACTGATTTGGTATGTTCGTGCGGGAACTGCATTTCAAACATCATTCTGGTCATAAGAAAGTTTAATGACTTGCACTTAGGTGAACGGTTACTTACTTACAGAAGGCTTCTGAATCTGATTCAGCAGTTCTCAGAACTGAGAACTATTCGCGACGTGTCAGAGGGCAACCGGTTATAAACAGCCACAGGAATTTATAGCGTACGAAATTATTCAAAATCCAATCAGTAACCTTCAGAGGTTTATCCGCCGGCTGGCTAAGTGATGTGTCACGTCTAAAGCTGCTCTGGTGAAAATATTTTATCGTAAGAAGATATTTTAATAAATTCAGTCAACAAGCAAGAATAGGTGCGAGTGGTTCCATCCACGTTTCTTGCTGAAAGTTGCTAGTTTATTGTGGTATTTTGTCTGAATTCCTTAGTCCATAGCGTTAGCTTTGACAAACATTTAACTAGGTCAGTATTTTGCCATTTAGAGTTATTCTTGCCTCAATATTTTAACTTACGTAGACCCACCTGGAATAAAAGTCACAAGGCCACACTTTTCAGTGAAAGTCCCCGATATGGTTGCAGTTCCTTAAATATCGTTCTGAAATTCACCTTAGGTCATTCCCGTCTATCATCAACACAACAGTGGGTTGAGTAAGAACGTGTGGCCGAGAGTGTCTTCAACCAAACGTCACAACTTCACAATAATCATTTATAGCGTGAGCTCATCAAAATAGTAATTTCCGCTGACTACAAATCTATCGAAAAAAGAAGAACTATTGAAGTGTAATCAAGAAGTCCTGATTACATTCAATTTGATCCCTTCAATTTCTAGTTTGCCTTGTAAGACGGTATCATTTAAACCGACCACAACACACCGCCGTGTGGGTGCGCAAATCGAATAGTGAAGCGATTTTTTTATCCGCCTCTTTCTCTTCTTTAAAATAAATGTTTTCAAGCAAATTGTGAAAATCTACAACTTAGAAACTCACGCCCATTTTCTCATGTCATCCTCATTACCTGATTGAGATAGGAACTAACAATTTTAAGTAATATCTGTACAGTTTTGACAAACGTTTTAGTTTGGAAGTAACTAGAGGTGTGCGAATAACACTTCCAAGCCTTATCGTGTAACCATGATAAAAGAATCACATTTCGACTAAATACCTAGACGTAAAGCGTTTTGTGCCTGATATTTGTACAAAGGTGCTGTTAACCACACTCTTTTCCGGCATACAACCATATTTTGTTTGCATCTTTTGTGAAAGACCACGTGATTTGCGAACATCTAATCTGGATCGACTTTGTGTCCTTTGGAAACAATTCGGTCCCAAGCTTACTGTTTGGATAGGTGTAGTCAGAACGGAGATCATACGGCTATATTTCTACAATGAACATATCACATGTATGACTGATATCCACTGTTCCTTATCTAAAAATCTATCAAAGAGTTGTGCTAATACAGTCCGCGGAGACTTCGAATTCCCGGCATTTTTACTGAGGTTGCTCAGTTACATTTCAGTGCAATATTCTTAAAATTTCAGTTGTATGTAAGCTAGAAAGTGTTGTACCTATGGCGTGGAATTTGATTATATATTTCTCTATTTCCGACCTATACATTCTTAGCTTTGACACTCAGTTGTCACACATGACACCTGAGGATACAGACTGTATTACGAAGCTTGATCGTGAGAGCAGAAAAATAGTACCTTAGAAACGAAGGGTTATGTTGCATAACAGAGCACACAGAACTAACACGGAAAACATCGAGTTGTAGTTTATTTCCGCCGGGCTGATAAGTACGGATACGTTGCAAACAAATCCGAACAAAGACGATAGCAGTCGTGGAGTGTCGATATGAGGGTGATCATGAAGAAGCATCAAAAACACTACTTCGGGCAGTTGCGGTTTTAGCCAGCGCAAACTGGTAAACCCAGTTGGGTTATGTCTGTCCACAATAACGGGGCGAAACTAAGCTATATTTACTTGCAAACTCCTCGGTCACAGGCAGCATTTGTGGCTCAGTTGATAATGTAAAAGGCTGTAAAAGGCTGATCATGTAAAAGGCGGCTGGTTGGGTTTCCCGTTCAGAATATCTTTGCCTGGCGAATCCAAACAAGGATGAAACCGACCGTCGGATGTCGGTTTTGGGGTTCAGTATCAAGAAGTATTAATAAGGTGGATTTAGTTTCTGCGCCGTACAAACTTATAGAAACTTTTAGATCTCTAGGGCTCACGTATACTAGTTACTGAACAAATAACAAGCTTTGCCTCACGTTAGATCACTTCCTCTCTACGGTATTATGACGGTGCTTAGTTCCTGTATTGGTACAAGTGAGAGTGTGCGATCGGGTTTTGGTTGCAGTAGAACGCTGTAGCTCCACCTAAGTCATGCGTAGTAGGAGACTACCTTGGTTCTACTTTCCTTCGACTACAGACTGACAGTCGAGAACTATCGAATAATCACTAAGGTCAACAGCTCTCAGTATGGTGGGTTATTTTTATATACCGGGAAGAACCACGAAAACCGGACCAGTTGAATCAGTTCGCCTAATCTTAGGGGAGTGTTCCCCTGTGACAAGATTAGTTTAAAACACTTTTAACGTCATTTTAGATAGAACTGAGTAGTGCTGTTCGCAAGTGATGTTTTGATTGGATAATCTCCACGTAGAAATAAAATGTCTGAATATTACGTATACAGTAACGTCGAGGAAGTAATTGGCGACGAGTGGTGTAAAAGTAATTTCTAATCAGTGTCCCAAAAACTGTATTGCGGTGAAGAATAGTGTTACTACTTGCGAATTTCAGTGTTACTGGTAACATCAACATTAGTATTGTATGCTTCAAGCAGACTGAGTTAATTGTTCTGTTTGCTGATTATGTGAATATCCAAAGGGTCGAACCTTCACCTGTTGAACTACGGAAATTGCATAAGTGATCGGACTTTCATCAGGTGTTTCTTATTAACAGCACCACAATCCTTAGCATGTTGTTCACTGGAACCACGGTGTAGATTCCGTCCAGTATTGGTTGTCTTCAGATATGGTCGGCAGTCCATCTTTACGAACCGCTGCATGTTACCAACGGATGATATTTCAATGACAAACTAAGATATTTCTTGTAGACCGTTCATTTTTTTCGTCAAGGGCTGAAGGAGTTAAAACCACACGGTGGACAGTCGGCTACTGTTCAGTGGGTTATGGGATATGATGTTATACGCTAATTCAATACCAACTAATTTTTTTATCAACCTAACGAGCCGAGTATTTTGTTGGAGTTAATTATTTAACATCAACTTATAGAGAAAATTACCTTACTTCGTCTGTTTGCAGTATAAATCAGCTGAAACACTATACAACATTTATGTGCTGATCGCCCTGAGACAACTATATCCATAGGAGTTTTAATCGTCACAGCCTGGAAACTTGGGTGCCATCTTCTGCATTGTTTTACAAATAGCTCACCCTGAACGTGAGTACATACCACTAAGTGTCCGTGTGACCGAGCTGCGATTTCAATGCAAGCCACTTGCAGGAGCTCCAGCCAAAGCGTTGAGCTGTTTTTACCGCCGGCTGACCTTCCGGCAAAAGCCGGACTAGCAAAAGAGTAGAAAGGTAGTTCGCTCTATCAGGAATAAATAAACAACTGGTACTGTGCGATGTGACAGTGACGTTGCACAAGAATGTGAGTTGAGATCATTCTGTGCGACACTGATAGTTCAATGTGCAGGAACCTAAGCTGAGTTGAGTGATCTCCCTGGACCGAGAGAAGTGACATCGTTGTCATACCATTGCTGAAACCACGTATGCAAAATAGCGTCGTTGCATTTTCGTCATCCCGAAAGAATTGACTTTCGATACAGCGCACCTGAGTGTTATTAGTTTTTTTGACAATTTAAATCTGTCCTGTGTCCTCAAAATGTATCCTGCTGAGAAACATCCTTTAAATCAAAGTATAAAGAGCATGGAGACAAGTCTTTTATTCGTAGTTAGATAAAACAAAGGTTTCACCTGCTTTCCAACAAAGACCAGTCGTTTCCATTCAAAATCACCAGAGTGACTCTGAACAGGTTAACAGCTTCGTGTTATGTTGAAACCTTAACTGTGTATCTCTCTTACCTGTTTTCTATGGGTACTTTTGCTCTTTGTAATTATGGGAAGACACACACTGGCAGACGACCATATGTATTGAGCAGGAATCATGGGAATGCCATACAAACCACAGACCTAAACAATCCGATTTTACGCTGGAAGCAAATAACGAAGCAGATTAACTGTAACCATGTGGTTGGTAAGGCGACAGGAGTTTCGGATCGAACAGTACGACGTAATGTAAGTAGATTACTCTCATGTTTTACGGCGATATTAACACATGACGATATGCAGCTTATTACAGTGCATGACCAGTATGAACAACTGTGCTAATTCCGGATAGAGCGTAGTCTTATTTAAGTTGTAATCATGATGACCATTAGTCCATTTCCCCTATGCTTGGCCCGATTGAATGATCACATTTGAACAAGCAACATTTGCTTGTGAGTGACATCCAAGCCTGGCGTTTTGTTTCGAAGAGGACGGCTGATAATTCCGTCAGAATGCGAGAGCTACGACTAACTGAGATAAGTAATATCATCACTCAACTCAATCGGTGCTTTTCAGTAAGCAAAACGGTGTGCAGTAGCTTTAATGGCTCCTATGTGTTTAAACTGATGACATTTAAAAATACAGCGAAAACACATTGCGAGCTGTTAACCCGCCAATTCGCTTCCATAAATCGCTAACTGGAAAACAACATATCTTACTTAAGCTGCACTTAGCGGCAACATGAGAACGGCTCAATGAAACAGCTTCAATCCCTCTCATATTGACGATGTAATCAGTTTCACGACTGAGAAAGTGACTGCGTCAGTGTGTTTTATATGCACAAAACTAAGCGACGTAGTCTTGGTTAGCACTGCCCCACTAATCCCTAGCAGTTTTGAGCTCCGAATAAGTGACACTATCTCGCACATTTTGACCGGTTTCTAGGACTGGTTTGATAAGCGATAAACCCGAACTTCTGAAGCTTGCTACAATCAACAGATCGTTTGACGGTATTGCAGCTGATAACCGCCTGGTAATTTGCTCTCCCAGGTGTTGATGTAATCGCTGATCTGGTTTGCCTACCTAGACGTTATTTCATCTGCAATTAAACTGGCACATTATTTGAGAAACAGACTGATCGGCTGCCGTGGCAAATCAACCGTTAGAGTTGACAAGAAGACGTGATTGAACAGGAAGACAAATGTGTTGCAATATCCACGTCACTTCATGACTCAGGCTGTTGGTCACTTAGTTAACCTACATTTACAGTCGCACCTTGCCAAATCTGGCATGTTTTTCTTCCTCTGGATAAAGGCAAATGTCGTCGGGCAACCAATATTCATTAGCAACTCTCTAATAAGCCTCTTTTCCACTCTTTGTTGATGTTTCGTGCATGCCTTCCTGGCTCAGTGAAATATCAGTCCCACTGATCCCTGTTTGTGATCAATCCGTCCGAAGCGAAAGAGTCGCACATAATGCCCTTTCCATGTAGACTTACAATAAACAAACCGTTGCACCGTTTCGTGCTAGCAGCTTGTGATAAGAATGGTCAAGCATGGCAAAATGTTGCTGACCTTCACCTCACAGAATACAGTGAAGTTTGGGTAACTGGGATGTAAGTTCGTCACAAAATGAAACAAAAAGACATTTCTAAACAAAAACTAGAATGTCATCCACCTAAAGCAAGACACGGGGAATTCCTTTATGAAACTACTCTTTAAGTTTTCCCAACAATACAGCTACAGATGTAGGGCCCAGTAAACCAATCATAACTATACCGCCACCGTGTCTGTATACCACACCGTCGAACTCAAACAGGATGATTTTTTAAAAAGCAAGTAAAAAGGAAAATCTAATGAAAAACGCAGGTTCACATTCTGGCTGAAAACAAAATGGCATAAAAATATCAGGTTTAGATTACAGGGTCATCGATCAGGGTTGAGAGGACACTAGTGTATCTCCGCTTGTATCAATCGGGCAATCCTTGAATTACTCAGAAACAAATGTGACTGAACACTTGCACATGTTAATTCGCTTTTGGCTAGAGTTGAACAAGTGATGCAGAGGTCACCACGGTTTTCTTTTACGAAGTTAGGTACCACCTTCCAACTCTCACGAATGCGAAACCCATGTTTAGTGCTTCTTTTCGAAATTTTTGTCTGAGTGTGAAAAATGCGATCAACGACCATTGGTGTTCGGTTTCCAACGCCCGCTGACCTCTGTGTACTACATAACCTCTGTCACGTTGATTATAAGTGTGGTATTCAAATTTTAGTGAATTTCACTGACTAGAATAACTGAAGTACTTCCGGGCACTTTTACGTACTTTCTTGGGATGTTCTAATTAGAGTACGATGTTATCTTTTAGTTATATAGCACTGTTATATAGCACTGTACTTGGATTGTTTCCTTTATGAGTTGACAACAAAAAGATGACTTTGTGAGTGTTAGCATGTAGGTAATTAGGAATAACTGACCGCAGGGACACGTCACCATACGGCTCAACTGTATCGACTCTCACCAGATGATTTGTGTACCTTAAAGGTTCTTGGCAATGCAAACTGACTTCAATACCGTTGACCAGTGTTAGATATATTATATAAACAGGTGGTTCACGGGATGGGTTTACTTTTTTTCACTATTGAGTGATACAAACTTGGCATGATCAAAAAGCGGGAGAAACCTTATGCATCAGCACAGTTTGTGTTGTGTCAGCTGAACAATGAAATCATACTCAGAGCTCTGAACTATCAGGTTTGATTTCTATCACCACGCGGTTCCGGATGTGTCTAGGGGAGATCGCCGGGGTATCCAGAGGCAGCACTTCGAAATGCAGCAATACCATTGTTGAGCACAGTGAATTCAAAATGGCAATAAACAAACTACAACATGGTCCAATTTAACAGAACTCCACACTGTGAACGAGAAAATTGAAGGTGCGATTTCTGGGGTGCCTACCTTACTAGTCCGCACCTTACACTAAATGAAACAAATTTTATTACACATTAGAAAAACGGCTGGCTTGTGGTGAGTATTTCTTACTGGAATCTTCTAACAACCCGGTAGTGGTCATGTCAACTAAAAGGCATATCGTCAGATCTTAGAGACCCAGGTTATACCCTGATTTTTCCTGTGTAGGTTTGGAGGACTTGACAATGAAAATGAGCCTTCAAACGACTTTGTCCGCTATATGGTAACAGCTAAGCACCTAGCAGTGTACAGATTTGTGAGAAAATATTGTTGACTTGTCTGACTGCTTAAGTTCAGAAAGATTAAGATCGATGCGGGTGGCGAGAAAAGGTTTAGTCTTCACACAAAGTCACATTGACAGTGTTGTTACCAAACCTGGTGGTGAACTGTCTGTGTACTAAACAGCTAGCTAAGAAACCACCTACATTGTGAATCGAGATCCCACACGAACTTAGTAAATATTCACGAGATTTACTACAGTGATTGACTTATCAAAATTGTATCAATTTGTGCCTCCCTAAGTAGATATACATAGTATGAGGATAAAAATGTGCAAACTGTTAATACGTTCAGGACTCACACTTCAACGCGTTCAACTTTCACTCCCCATGGATCAGTTGCGTCGTCCAACATTGCCTGTCGAAAAAGTATGAAGGGGTTAAGGGCGAAAAGAGAAATGAAGTCAAGAAGGTTGAAGGAAACGTGAGACACATTTGTGAACTCAAATTGTCTTAATCAAATTACCTAAGGAACCTAGCAGAAGGAATATGTCGACGGTTCGCTCGTTTCCTGTCTGACCGAATTCAATTCGGGGGTATCGTCGTTTACACAGGAGGGGTAAGTAGATTGAAAATCATCGAAGCAAAACATTGTAACATTTTTCCCGTATGCACAGCCATAGACTTGGTTGTGTTGGATGAAATTCTGTGTTATGAGTCGGTCACTTCTGTCATGGATCAAATCGTAAACGCGACCACAGAGGAATTAGTTTCCTAACTTCTGGCAAGTACGACGCACTTTCGTGTGTTCAAACCAGACTGTCGCCGACGTTGGACTAGGTGGACGATTCGTAACAGACTTATTCAAAAATCCAAGTTGCTTGGTTGACACTGATGGTGTCTAATTGGGCAGGAGAAGGGTAAATTTTTGTTCTCCAAACTGACGATTTACCTATTAATAATACTAATAACAATAAACATAACATCGTGCTCCGTCAAGTGAATGTTGTCTGGTTGAACTTGCGAGGATTGTACACCAATAAGGGGAACGATATACGATCGTTTATTGTTGTTGGTTCCGTCTGGTTAACTCAGTAGAGCAATTAGAAAACGTGTTGCTCACCAATCGTGCAACGGAAAATCGATCTGGGTATATACACCAATACGCATGGTAAGGACGATTTAACAGAACCATTGGAGAGAGTAGGCGACGAATCTACAAGTTACTAGCCTCTCTCCCATGGCTTATTAACGTGGTGTCGTCAAACCACCCCCCAGAAGAACTGAACAGAAAGCATTTGGGTAAAAAAAGGGGAGTGAGTTCTTAGCCAAAACACTATTACTAAGGTCACGATAGCCACAGTCTAAAACATTCAGGGCAAATGGAAACCCGATAAGCCGATGAAGGAAGTGGCTCCCAAGAGAATGAGTTATCTGAGGCCGACATTTTTTGGGAGGGGGTGATTATTTGACCGTTACCGTAAGCTAGTTCATCTTGAGCTACACAGTTCCTCTGATAAGCTGTGTACTTTTCCCTTTAAAGTGAAAGATCGGTTACACATACTGCCTCATAGGTTATGCATCAGCTTACTTGCGGCCCCAATGGTTGTGTATGATTAAACACCCTTCAAGTGATTGGTGTAATCAAGGACATAAACAAGTGACCAAGTAGATAACCAGACGCGAAACCTTAGGACATTTATTATCAAGCATCCTGTTAACAGGTCGCAATATTTATTTGATGAGATCGTCCGCTATGTTGTTACATAGCGTTATCCTCAATCTCTTGGTCTCAGTGAAAACCAGTTGATCAAACAATCGCAACTACTGGTGTGTGTACCCACGGCACTATATTCAGGTAACCAAGGACTACGTCCCCACTTTTTTGGTACATTCGAAGAGGTCATGTATATTGCTGATGTTAGCAGTCGGTTGGCAAGAAAGGATTGAAATATTAACAGCCAGAAACATATTTTGCCGCTCCAACAAAACTGTATACCTCTGTTTATCAACTAATTAAGGTGTTGACAATATTTACAAAAATGCACGCCCAATATTGATATTATTAACAAATTGTGGACTTTGAAACCAACGTTTTCGTACACGCAATATGTGCGAGTATTTCATTCTGCAGTTAAACAATACTTAATTACATTCAGCCCAATTATTCACGTCATCTTCGTTGATGTGATTCTTCCGTTACCATGATGGTTTCACTTCCTTGAAAAACAAATGAAACAACTGTCCATCTGGTATTTTTTTCGGAAACATCACAATGTGTTTCAGTGGTTTGAAACATCACACCCAACAGTGTTTGGTTCTTTTGTAAAACGGAAGCGAGTTGACAATGAAACAAATATCCTATAATTATTCGTATAATTGACAACTATTTGCCTATGACAGGAAATTTTTTGAATTCACTGTTTTACACTGATTGTACATTAAAGATGGGATACAATATCTAACCTGTAAAACACCCCTAAAGTTGTGGTGCACCTTGCTCCAGGTTCATCGGAAAACCACTGACATTTGGTCTCTCATCTCAGAGATAAAAATTCCTGAACGGTTCAGAAATGTAAACAAAAACCGCTTAGAGTGTAAGGACAGTGTAAGTTATTGAAAAACACTGGTGTGTATCATGTCAGCATTGAATAGTCAAGAACACCAAGATCTTATACTGATATAATAAATGAACACAGAGAGGAAGTAACGAAAAGCAACTAGATACGCAAATTTTGTTACTAACAAGTAGTATGGCAGATTTATGAATTTAGATGANCGTTCCATTTTACCTCACAGAACTCGATTATCAGGTCGGCTCAAGCTTTCGATGACCCTCCACCTCTAACGCATTACATTGCCGACTCCTATCGGAATGTGTTCGCCATGATTAGAGGCTCCGTTCTTCAATCCCGGCGTGGTGTTCACCATGGCGGCCCCCTTTCCTCGTTTCTGTTCATCATATCAATGGATGAAGTTCTGACTCTATTTCGACTGAAGCTTGGCTACCAGTTCCACGATACACTGGTCAGCAGTTTCGCGTATGCCAACGATCTGATCCTCCTGGCCGGAAATCCGGTGCGTCTCTCCGGGATGCTTGCACGCGCCGCTAGTGCTTTAGAGTTATCCGGAGTGAAGATCAACACGAGTAAAACTGAACTCATGGTCATCTGTGGCGATCATAAGCACAACACAACAGCTGTCGCTGATGGGCCTATTCAGTGTGGTCCGGACATTATCCACTCACTAACCGCCTCTGACATGGTAACCTACCCAGGTATCCCTTTCACCTGGGAGGGTAAAGTATCCACCAATCACCGACTGCAAATTCGTACGATATTGGATCAGACTACTAAAGCGCCTCTGAAGCCGCATCAGCGCCTACATCTTCTGAGACACATCTGATCCCGTAGATGAATCACTCGCTAGTTCTGAGCCAAATCCAAACTCAAATCCATGGGATGTACAATTCGCCAGTTTGTTCATTAGTGGATCCGACCATCCAAACACACACCAATCACCTGCATCCAAAATCTAAATCGGCTAGGAGGTCTGGGTATTTCGTGTTTGTCCAGCATCTATCCTATCTCGCACAAATCACGAGTGGGAACACTGCTCTCCAGTCGATGTCCAGTTTTGTGAAATGTGATCAAAGATAATCCATTTGACGCTGTCTTGAAGAAAGTGAACGTTCCGGTAAGCGTTCAGGGTGTAGTGGTGATAAACAATGAGGAAACCCACGGGCCGTAGATTGATCAACTCTGTAATTCGCTAGGTGACCGTGGTCTTCAATCCAGAACGCATCTTACCCAACATCATTGTTCGTGCCATCCAGCCCCCATACTGTCTTCTCCTGACTAAGGTCCGAAACTAACGAGGCACTCGAATTGACCACTCAGCTCTCTGTCGTGGAAACTGTGGTCAACCAGAAAGCCTTCCTCACATTCTTCAATAGTGCTGGATCACCTACGACGCATTGTACTCGGCGCAACCGTGTGGCCAAGGATCTGGTGGAAAGGTTGTGCAATCTGGGTTATATAGTCTTCGAGAAGGTGCCAGTACCAACAGTGAGTCGTTCATCGGACTTGACATTGTCGTGGTTCGTGACGGTACAGCTGTAGTATGAATGTCAGTATAGTGGATGAACGAACAAGGTTGTGAATTACGGAAACGACTCTCACAATACCATTTGTGCGGGGAACCTAGCGCTAACAGTTATCACCTCTCTGATACTTGTCTCACAGTGAAGGACATTTTTCCGTTCTGATGTGTGAGCCTTAGCTGTGATGGTGTCCTCGTACCCTGAGGAGTTTTTTCTAAGTTGATGAACATTTTCCTTTCTATTAGTTTCCTCTCGTATATATCACAGTTCTTTTTTTAATGGCTGAATTACTAACGTTTTCTACTCCCGTAAAAAGACGTCAGTTGTTCGGTATTGATATCCAGACAGCGCACCACATAAGAGAGACTGATTGTTGATTATTTCAGTGTCACCGCTTGTGTTTCTCCGACTTTGAAGGAAGCTGTGTAAATTGCTCCTCGAACCAAACTATAATGGCAACAGTAGGGATGGTGTGTTAGTAGCAATAATGACGGACCCCGTCACAGATGCCACTTTCATGATACATAAGGCAGTTAAACACACGTAAATCAACCTGTCTGGAACCTACTGGAGGCAGACCTTCTGTGATACACAGGAGTCCTATTTACCAGATGGACCACCAGAAAGGTTACCTTCAAATACGAGCTAGGAGGTTTTTCATCAGAACCTCAACGTGACTTCTACATCACGCTGAATGTCTTCCTATCTGTGGATGATGCCAGCTGTTATGTGAAAGTTGTGGAACATACCAGTGTCAAATTGCTCCTGATTTCTCCTGAGGTCAGTCAAAATTACAGGTAATCAATCAAACGAATTTTATCATCTCCAACTTGACATAACGTAATCATCCTTTAAGACGTATTCTTGTGATACGACTGACAAAGTTCTACAACCGACTAGTGCTATCTTGATGTCACGTCCGCCTTGAAATTACTCATGTGAATTATGAGAACGTCACAACGGCTAATCTGTTCAAGGCACTAAACTCTTAAACAAAATGTGGATATTTGGTTTGCAGCGCTCGAATGGCACAAATCGCAGGCAAAGCAAATCGTGAGAATTACTTAGTTTTCACTAGTTGAGTCAGATGGACACGGTTTTTGCATTCGACACACCAGCAGTTTCACATAATCCCGCACTGACGTAGCACTTGCTCAATCAGAGCGAATGAAATGATTTGTTTTTGTTCGTTTGATAGTACCGATCATTTGCATGTCTGCTGCCTAACCAGTAATTCACCCGATCCAACACATTTCGGCTGGCCAAAATGTGTTGAGAACATGAAAAGTGTGACTGGTTATGAGCGATGTTCAACTTGTGGCAACCACCATCATCAGTTACACCGCCGAAGGACTTTATTGATTTCTGTGATTTCTATTTTGCGAATATAAGCTTCTTGTTTCAGCCGTTGACAAAAATGTGGAACATTTCCAGATTTAGTGCTAGGAAGTCACGGCATAGGTCAGGACTCTTCACCCGGGAGAGGTACCGTTGCTTCTGTCACCAACCACAGTGAACAGAAACAGTTCTAACTGATTAGTCATTATTTTGCCTAGGGAAGATAAATGGTATAGTCGGATATAGAGATTCAAAGAAAATTAGGTTGGCAGTAGCCATTATCTTTTCAGTGGGAAGGACTGAATTGAACTTTCCGCATGACGCCGCACGGTTTCAAGCCACAAGGACTTGCTAACTCTGATCTCAATGTCAAACTTTATTATGCTTCTATTCTGCTTAAAAACCCGAAAGGGCATATGCTGGATCCAGTCAGTTGTGAACTAGGCTGTTCATCAAATATTTGGGAGAAGCCTAGTGGCAAAAATTCCGGACGTTGAACGGATTCGAATTGGCGAGGTAAACAACAGGTTCATACGCGGTGAATCCTTTAGCAGCTGGGCTAGGAAACCATGCCGGAAGTGCGGAAAATTCACATTTTAAACTAGCTACCTAGCCCACCAGGCGTGTCATACAGAATCTACTCAATGATCGGGGAGACTGACTGCCCAAGCAGGATTCCTCGATCAGTTCAAGCTGGAATCCACCAACAGTGCGGACGAGAACCGACAGCGTAGTCCTGATAAGTAGTTTGACAGCCTGGATATGTTGTCTCGGTCGCTGGTTGGAATCCANTGCGCCTAGCGTCTCGGCTGTTTGAATCAGATACGCATTCAACAGCAGCTAAACACCGTCTCTGATTGGTTGGCACCAGTCTGAGCATAATTCCGTCTGTAGCAGCTTGTACGCGAACACTGATTGGCTGAACCTTACGAGTCAAAAAATCGCTCCAGTCCATACTCATCACCTTCTTTCCTCTCTGATAAGTTTGTCCACTTCTCGTTCTTGATGACTCCTCATGGCTTGCATCACGGGTCTCTCTTCCCGGCGAAATCCGCTCTCTCAGATGCACACGATTGATTCTTTTCACCATCACGTCCACATCACCACCGTAAAGCTTATGTCGACGATCACTGACCATCATACCACGTGTCCACTGTTTTAGGTTCTCATAGACACACTAGACTCACCTCATCCTCTGGTTTAAAGCCTTCAAGTTTTCAAGCCCCATGACCATAGGACAAATTTTGTTGCATTCTGCCTCTATGTAGGCTCTCCTGAACATTTGACTCGTCTGATAAGTCATAGCGTAACAGCTGAGATGCCACGGGTAATTTTGTCCACGTCCTTGTCTGAAACATTCGCCTTGTCACAGTGTATCCACTAGTCTCATTCCGAATGTTTGTTCTTTCCAGAAGCATTAGATATGGGTCCTCCCCTGACTCTTGGATGAACGATAATAGTCTTTTAACAGCCTTAACTACCGCTTTCGCCTTCTCGTTTGACGGATTGTGGTACGGGTTGCTTGCTCGATGTTGGAACCCCCAGTTATCTGCAAGCGCCCTGAATTCAGCGCACACAAACTGGTGACCATTATCAGAGAAAAACACCTCCGGTATGACACAGCGAGCGAAGTGTGCACGCAATTTGTTGACGACCGCACATTTGATGGTACTGTTTAGCCAGTCGATTTCAAAATAGCCAGATAAATATTCCGCCGTGGCCACGTACTGTTTCCCGCCGTGTGTGAATAAATCGACCGCAACTGGTAGCCAGGGTCTTTCTAGAATTTCTCTCAGCATCTCAGTTCCTTTCACTTGGCTTGCATCGTGCCTTCTACAAATTTCGTAGTTCTTTATGTACTCGTTTACCTTACTGGACGTGCCTAGCCAAAAGTGAAGTTACTTTGCTCTCCGAACACAGCTGTTCATCCCATCATGTGCTACATGGATTCGTTCGATGAACTTCTGATGCAAATCCTTCGGGATCACTACCCTCTCTTCTACGGAAATCATTCTCTCCTCTTGGGCAAACTGATCGCGGTCCCTGAAAAATACCACCAGTTATTCGAGCAAGTTCTTCTTATTCTGTGGCAGACCATCCTGCATAACTGGAGGCAGCTTCTGAAGTACTCGACACGTTCCCGTCTCGTCCCTTAGTTCCACCATCTTGTCTATCGGTACCATCCTGCAGTCCGTTGATGAGATCGTCTCCAACTCAAAATCTTCCGTCATAGCACCATGTGTATACGCATGAGAGAGAGAATATTGTGATATGCAGTTGGTCTTCGGGCTGATAGACTACCTCATTACATGCCGTTCAACGGCATCGCCGTTACGAGTTTAGTTCGGACACCCTAAAACTTGGAGACGGTGGTCAACGCAGTACAGATAACAGAATAATGTTATGTTTTTAATGACCAATACCGGTTTCCGAGCTGTCAAATTCCCCCGTTGCCTCGGTCGCTGGTTGGAATCCAGTCGAAGCCCATATTTTTCACACTCGGGTCTCTTCCATACTGTCATATCTACTATACTACTTATAAGCCATTCAGCAAACAGAGCAATAAGCTGTAAGGTTACCAACAATAGTAAACTGCGTCCGACGCCCTGACCAAGTGGATGTCCGACCAGTGGACAACATATACAAAAGTGCACCGAACCTAGGGCGGCAGTTTTTCTCTCAGTCATGTCAGCTTTGAGTTGGCTGACTGATGCCAAGCAATCCCATCAGATGGTTTGACTCACAAGCTTATTATGTGTACGTCAGATTTGTACCGGCTGAACCTTAAAAATCACCCCTGCCTGTTTGTTGGTCCGTATGGAATCAGACGAAAACATGACACTAACAGAGTTCATGAGCACTGAAGAAAATGATCCGGAAGATAAAATTTCTAGTATATTCTGGAAGCATTGTTCAATCGTGAACTAACTCGCGAAACTGATCCAAATGGTGTAGAATGTTAGAATGTTCATTTGCTATTTAGTTATAAAAAAGCGTCAGGTGAACTGTTTACAAAAAAAATCTTGGAGAACAGCTTTTCAAGCACAATCACATGCACTATAATCGCCTATCCGATTTAGATTCAACAAACAAAACAATGCGTTTGTGTATTATTGATAACTGTTGACAAATAATTGACGATCGGCCATGTTCATCTTCGATCAATATTTGAACATTATCCTGACCTGGATAACGACGCAGTGCATCAATGTACTTGTTCAGATTAGTGTTGGTGGTACAGTCGTGTCGTTAGTTAACTCAGTATCCGATATCTGTGCACAAAGTTTAACAAGTTAAGAAACAGGACACCAGTGGGACGAGGTCATTTCGCTCGACTCCCATTCATCACCCAAAATGTCACCACACCAGGTGATACTGTATAGTGTCCCCTGTGGATTTGAAAGACATCTATCAATCACCTGACTATCAAAACACAACCCATTTCATAAGATCAGACTTGCAGACTTCGACCATATGTAATCCGACTGTGGAACCCGAAGTTGTACCCATTCTTGCGCAGAGTCACCTGTGTAATCCTGGGGCAATTTGTTCACACATGAATGCACGAACACATAAGCAGTTGATTCGACACGCCGCAGGTGAAACCGCAAGGCGCACCTAGCTGGCAACGACAGTGTCCAACTCACGTTCACGGTGCTGCTTGTGCAGTTGTTCACAACCACTTCTCTTATCCTCTGAATCTATCGGTTTCTTCTCCATCGGCTAAATATCGAACATAATTGACTTTTCATCTGATGTCACTGAGTACTCATACAGTTTAAAAATCGA